>JBBBDQ010030258.1:2142500-2192500 GCA_037127315.1 Ascarosepion bandense | reverse complement strand
TATTTATATGAAGAACGAATGGAATCATGAGACTTGGTAATTCTTTTTTTTTTTAAAGCAAAGACTTGTATTTACTATTTGATTGTTTTTATTCTGACAGAACTAATATTAGAATTAATTTTGTGTGTCATCAACACTAGTAGAAATTGGCAAATAAAAATAGAATTTTTTAGTACGCTTGTTAATCCAGAAAATCACATCTTGCACAAAAGACAAAATCAAAAATTATTAGATGTTAATTAAAATGCTGAATTGTAGAATTGGAATGAGTCAATAAAAATTGAATTCGATTACATATTAACATTTCATAAAGGATAGCGTATGTGTGATTTCACTATTATATTAATATCGATGTTTAATATTTAATGAGCATAGTTACATAGTTTGGAACAATACTGTATGAATAATACAATCAGTAAGGATTTATCTTGTTCTCTGGAAAATTTGTTTGGGAGACAAGCCTGGAAACTCTTAAAAGTAATAATCTGTGGGACATATTTATGAGCAGGAGTAGAACCACGGTCAGGTATCGAGAAGGTTTACATACAGGGTGCGATTTGTAAATTGTCACAATATTATATTTTTAATTTTGTGCATGCGAGTTGTTTGCTTTTTTTTATTTTGTTGACTACTCAGTGTAGCAGAGTCAGTTGGGCACGTTCTGTGAGAAAAAGACGCATGATGCAATTCACAAAAATTTGGAAGCAACATGCTACATTGTTTGGCATTTGCACCGGAAGTTCCAATACGAACATTTCAAAGTATTTGGATGTAAGTTTGAGAGCAGTGCAGAGGATTCGCTAATTGGATGAGTTTAATGATGATTACGAAGGTAATACATCTTGAAAAACTCACTCTGGTCGTTCTCATAAGAGAAGAACTCCCGAATTTGTTGGTGAGGGCCCCAGACTTAATACGGAGGCCTATAACAAATAAACAGTAGTGCTGCCTTGGGTTAAGATGGTGGCTTCTAGAAGACCCTATGCCAAGCAACAGAACACTGTAGCAGGCCACACAAGCAAGAGAGCTCATCATGGCTGCTAAACAATTTCTGCTACTACATCATCATGTCTTACATCTAACCAACTAATTCCTCCAGGATGCAATAATCAAGGATATTATTATGTATGCAGTACAGTTGAAGAAGAGACCAACAAAACTCGTTGCAACAGCAAAAAAATGGACTGAACGCAAGGACTATAACAGGATTCACTAACACAAATAAGGAGACCGTCCAAAAAAGATGCAGGAGATTCCGAAGTTATCTGGAGGCCGTGGCTGAAGCCTATGGCGAATATATTGAATAAATTTAGTTTTTAGTATTTCAAGATATTTTTGTGTTATGCTGATAATTATATCCGTTAATTATATCTACTAAAATGATATGTCAATGTTATTTTTTATTTTTGCGTTATTTAGACGACAATTCATGCATTACACACCCACACACACCCACACACTTACTCTCTCTCTCTCTCTCTCTCTATATATATATATATATATATATATATATATATATATATATATATATATATATATATATATATATAGCGCCCATAGCCCAGGGGTAGAATCGCCGACTGGCGCCAATTCGGTCGGGTTTCAATCCTGGGTTAAAAAGCAATCGGAGTCTAACCGTACTGATGAGCTGTGATACAGCGAAACAGATCTGTTTGCGGATGACTATATATATATATATATATATATATATATATGAATGAAAGCATAATAAGTCATTTGAATAGCAGGAGCAACCAACAACATATGGCAACAGTTTTTAATGCACGAACGAATGGTAGATTTATAAATTTGCAAAATGAATTCTGACAAGAAAAGTTTCTGGCCCAACACAGAGACCCAATCTTCCAAGCAGCAGAGGCAGTTACAGATTTGATAGAAACAGGGAAGCGAATGTTATATTCAACAGCAAAGTTAATGTTATATTATTTAAATAAGATTACTAATTTTACTACAAGAATAGCAGGATAACAACTAACCTGATAAAAAAGCCAGATTCTTTACTACAAACGAAACAGAAATGGTACATTATTCAATGAGATACAAGTTTCTTCTTATTGTTTGATAACTTATTCATATCAGGTGAAATATTTTTCGATGTCAAGACCAAAACAAGATCCACGTGTTCATCACTCAAATTTGTTCTTAAACGACTTTCAATATATTCTATTTTCATTTAGAATTATCCACTTGACAATAAATACTAAAAATAGTACGAAATACATCATTTTTTTAAAAAATTGATTCACATATCTGCTTGCTTCCTTTGGTAGCATTCCCGATCCCAAATAACAACAGATAATGTTGTCTTTTGACGCATCACTACAGATTTGTATATTGAGCTGCATGTATTTACACAAACCTTTTCAAAAATTTGTTTAGCCGGCTGGGACTGCAATATCTATCAGACATGTTTCAACATGATTTTTCACAATTATGTCTGGTCGACTTACCGAGATTTCTCTGTCAGTCTTAACGTAGAAATTCCAGAGTATGGTAGCCTTATCATTCTGTATAACTTGTCATGGCCTATTATTATTAGTAGTAGTAGTAGTAGTATTATCATGTCATTTTTTATCATATTTCGATTTCTGCTATGGTCGCACTACCAACCAAGTCTGCGGGAAGACCTTAGGCAGGTTGTGGCGTGTTGTTATGGCTCCATTTCATGTTTTTTCTAACTTCCCCATCATCTCTAGTTCTCCTTAGTGTGTGGGCTGTACTTAATAAGATATTTTTTTGTATATCTCTTAAGCTGGGGTTTCCAGGGATTCTTTCAATGTGTTGTTTTGTTCCATTTTTTATCATTCCAAGTGCACCTACTATCACTGGCACTAATCTTGTTTTCAATTTCCACATTTTTTCTATTTCAATTTCCAGGTCTTTATATTTTGACAGTTTTTCAAATTCCTTGATTGCTATGTTACAATCCGCTGGACAAACCATATCAATTAATAGACAAGTTTTCTCCTTCTGGTTTTTAACAATAATGTCTGGCCTGTTTGCTTCAATTTTTCTGTCTGTGTATATGGTGTAATCCCATAGAATGGTTACATCTTCTATTTCTGTAACCGGTGCTGGGTGATGTCCATACCAGTGTTTGCTTACATATTTTCTTTAGTTTTTGCACATTGTCCAATGTAAATATTGCCCACTCTATCGTGGCAATTTTTATATTCATTTGGGGCAAGTACAGAACAGCCTATTATTATTATTATTATTATTATTATTATTATTATTATTATTTCCTTTGATTTCTGGTGTCATTTATTCCGGTTCCTAACCAGAAACCTAAGGTCAGAAATAACATCATAACATTTTCCACTGAGGAACTTAGAAAAAAAAGACAAAAATTCCTTAGGCTACACAAAGTGTACATATAAAGCCTTTTGTAACGTGTTGGCTATACTTGTGAGTACAATCTTTTGTTGTCTGACTAATTGTATCATCCAGTTCTCATTATTATTATTATTATTATTATTATTATTATTATTAATGCTGTCTTTTTTTCCTCTTGAGATTCTCGGCTCTATTAGAGATAAGACTAAACCTGAATTTATATTATTTGCTAATCACTACAGATGTGTGCTAGGAAACGTGAGGCATTGTAGATTGCAGGTGACGTAACACTAACACTCCTCATTGTCCAAATCAAAACAAATAGATGATCATAAGTACCGAGATACTTAATTCATTATTGACGCATTAATGAAACGCTTTGTTTTCAAATCTGAAGCGGCACCATGTTAGGATAAATGGATTGCTATTGTTTTCAACTTTCGCAAATGTTTTGTTTTTTGAGGCAGTTTATCTAGTTCACGTGTGACCATTTTTCGAAGAGCTATTGTTCTTTAAAACAACTGAAAAGAAACAGGATGTTGTTAAAAAAGTGTTCTCTGTTCTTAGTCATAAAATATCATATATATATATATATATATATATATATATATATATATATATATATATCCATCCGCAGACAGATCTGTTTCGCTGTATCACAGCTCATCAGTACGGTTAGACTCCGATTGCTTTTAACCACGGATTATATTCGATATTTTATGAGTAAGAACATTTTTTAATAACATCCTGTTTCTATATATATTCATCAGAAAGTTTTTTTTATTACTTAAACGTTATTATTAGTAGATACTCGTATTTGATTTGACATTTTGTTCATTTATTAAACAATGTATTTCTTTATTTTCATCCACGGATCTGAATATTCGATAAATCTGATTAGAGAAAAAAAAAGATCTACCATAAGGATTCGAACCTCATCTCTCAGCTATAGAGTGTGTCGGCAATCAAGTATAGTTGAAGAATGCCTTAAATAAGATTTTTCTCTGGCACCTGAAATAGACAAATCTGGTCATTTTCGTATCTTAACGTAAACAAAGTAATTCGTAAAGAATTTCCAGATGAAAATATATTAATGTAATGTTAAATAAATAAACACGGTATCAACTCAAATGCAAGTACCTACAGAAAATAAAGTTTACCTAATATATATATATATATATATATATATATATATATATATATATATATATATATATATATGAATAGAATAAGTAAAGAACAGGTAGGAAAAGTGTCATGTTTCACTTTAACCAACTTCTTCAGAGATTTTTGAAGACGTTTTTTCTTTTAAAGACGTTTTTGAAATATATTCAAGTATATTTTAAAAATATATTTAACTTACACACACATGCGCATATATATATATATATATATATATATATATATATATATATATATATATATGAAATAAAGCTTAAAATGTTAATTGCTCTAGTTAACAATATTTAAACTAGGTTGAGTTTGCATCGTTGATTACAATCAATCATTTGCTAGCCTCATTTTACTATGATGGTCAATGGGAAAATGAATCAAGTATATTTCTAGAATATTATAAACGGAATGATTGCAACATAATAATTGTACTACTGTAGCTGACATCTCCTTTGAATCTTTATCTTAGGCCTTTCCATTATGGCTGTGAATCTAACAGCGATTCAAGACAATTTATAGAAAGCGATAAAGTCAATGAAAGTAATAATTGTACTGCTGTAGCTGACATCTCGCTTGAATCATTTTTGTTCTATGTTTTCCTATTCTGGTTGTAAATCTGATAGAGATTCAAGACAACGGATCAGTCAATCAGTTAAGTGCCATATATGATTGGACGATCATGTCTCTTTCGATCTATGACTGTCTAGATAAAAGATTCTCCCGCAGTAGGTTGCCATTTTGGTTGACAACCAAAGCTATAGAATCTAATCTGCCCTGATGTTCAGCCAATAACTGGGGAGAGAAACGATGGATTCATGCTTTTCGAAAAGGTATTTACGTGGAAGTGAATGCAGCGAATTCAACTGGAATTCGAACTCGGCTCTACTGATTTCCCATTCTGAGCCGATATCCATTGAACCACAAGGCATATAAAGTGATAATGACAACAAAAGCAATGATTTTTCTGAAGCTCCTGATAAGATATATCGCTTAGCTTCTTTATATGCTCTTTTACAGCTAATCAGAGAGTGATTTCAACCAATTCGTAAAAGGAGATGAAGGTAACGAATGCAATAATTACTTAGAAGCAGCTGATAATATATATATATATATATATATATATATATATTTATTTATTTATTTATTTGAAATATTATTTTAATTGATATTCGTATTTGAGAAGATATTCTGCTTATTTTTAATTAAACAGTACATTTTTATATATTTCTACCAGCCTGATTATTTATGAGAAACTTTGTTAGGAAAATGTATGTATATAAGGTTTGATGTGGCTTTGTTTAGACTGTGAAGTCATTCGTGGTCGAGTAGTCTAAATCGCACCAGGTCAATTAATGGTTTCCTCTATATTGTTGCCGAATGACACGCATTTTTCTAATAAAATTTCTCATTTGATGGAATCTTTCAACTTTTCGGCTGTCTCTTCACCGGGGCACACGAGATTCGAAATTACAGCAGCTCGGTAGACCATAAGCTTTGCGGTTTGTGTTAGCCCAGTATTGCGTGAGATTGTTCTGGAGTTGCTATACTTTTGTTGCTTCTTTTTATTTTCTTTTAATAATGTCTCAGACGGTTCATTCTTCGAATTTTTGTTTGATCAACACCAACTCTGCTGTTTGTCTATTTCGGAATGTTTTTTAAACAATTGCATATTTGCACGTTGTTATTCATGTCCAGTTAAAAACCAGAATTTCAAATGCTGATTTTCAAGGCAAGCAGACAGCCTTTTAAATACTAACGCAATCTAGTTTTTCTATTTTATCAGTACTGATTTGATTGTGCTTTGCTAAATAAATATAGGTCCACAATCTCTTCAATCGACGTGGTTTAATGATTAGCAAGCTTGTCTCGCTAGAATCATTACAATTGAGTAGTGAGTTCGATCCTCACTGGGTACCTTATATTTTCTGACTTGTGCCACATCTAAACTGCTCTTAGAAGATCACCGCTTACATGAAATCTTCTAGAACAATCACTTCTCGAGATTTTTTTCTTATTCCGGAATGTACACGTTTTTCAAACGGGGCACAAATAATTTATAAATCAGAATAGAGAAAAAACAGCGCTAAACCGTTATGTAATATCAGTCTTCCTATTTGGCAGAGAATTTTGGAAAATTGCTAAACAGATTAAAAAAAAGATATAGAGCAATAGGCACGTTCTACAGATGAATGCTATGAATACGATGGGTTAAACATGTTAGCAACGAGGAAGTTGCAAAGAAAATGATAACAATGACACGTATACTTAGAATCAGAAATAGACAATTGAAGTTTCTAGAAGAAATACATAGGGAAAGAGGTTTTGTGGAATATAACACTCACAAGGCATACTGAAAGCAAGAGACAGATGAAAACAGTGAATAAACAACCCCGCAAAGTTGCTTAAATGGATGTCAGAATAGAGACCGGAATTAATTGTTAAGAAAAACAACTATTACTAAGAGCTACAATAGTAAATTGCCAAAGAGTCATGATCACTAATCCGAAAAGACATGGTGTATAGAAGAAGAAAAATTGTAACTTAACACACGCACACACATACACACGCACACTCACCCACACACACCCACACGCGTATGTACAACACGCTAAAGTTTCCCTTCTCTGTCACCAGGTCGGTCGTGTTTCGAATCCGGCCAGAAGCAGGTGAATGTCTGGCCACACTGGTAGGCTGTGATGTGGCAAAGCCGGGTTGTGTGTGGATGACGAATATATATATATATATATATATATATATATATATATATATATATATATATATATCCAATTATACGTGTACGCATATATATATATATATACATGGATACATAGATAGATACCGTCGGTCTTCAAATAAACGGTCCTGGGCAATAAAACATTTTAGAGAAAATGCCTGCAGGTGATCTGGAACAGAGTATGCCTTTACGGATTTTTTTTTTTTAACTCTAAAAAAAAAAAAGAAATGGGAAAAAGGCTAAAGATTAGTTACCTGTTTTAATTTTAATTACCTCGTCTAATTGAAACTTAAATGTAGGTATTCACTTGATCAAAAAAAAAAAACTGGCCATATAGTGGAAACGTACACTAGAATATGAAAGGGTAAGATAAGAGATAAAATATATATATGTTGCAAATAATCTATCCACCCAAGTCTATTTATGGAGACGCGTTTGTCTCAGTTTGTTCAGATGTCTCTCTCTCTCTCTCTCTCTATATATATATATATATATATATATATATATATTTATATGTAGAGAAAAAAGGGAGAGAGAAAGAGAGAAAGGAAGAGAGAAAGAAAGAAAGGGAGAGAGAGAGAAAGAAAGAAAGAAAGAAAGGGGGAGAGATAAAGAAAGAAAGGGAGAGAGAAATTATATATATATATATATATATATATATATACTACCACTGGCCATAATTATTAGGGCACCCATGTTTTTTCAAATAAATGATGTATTTCCTACTATTTTAGTGTTTATTGCCATGTAGATAATTCTAAATGAAAGTAGAATGGGTCTTTTTTAAATACTGAACAATAACATGTGCATGACATGAACTGTTCTCATCATAAACTAATCCTTCGCATGTCTAGACCAGCCTCATCAAGTGGTAATAAGCGGTCCTGATTTGGCTAATTTGAAATCAACAACAGAGTGTGGGCAGAATCGGCCAGAGGTCAGGGAGTTTGATTGGACGCAGCGAGGGGTAGTGTTATACATATGATATAATTCATTTTTGTATCAATATATAATCACTATTATAAAAGTAGATTAAAAATAAAAATAAAATAAAAAATAAGAAAAATTTCAATTAAATAAATAAATAAATAATTTGCAGTTTTTGTGTGGTCTCATTTTCAATAGCTGTTACACGTGTCGTCTGGTGAAACCATTTCAAACGTTCCGTTTCCCAATGAATACCAGGATGCAGACAGAGGAATTTTAACTATCACAACAAACACCACACTGGTTCTTGATAATAACTGAGCTGGTTGAAAGTTAGTCATTTAAGTGCCATACGTGATACACGCTTGGGCGATCATGTCACGAAAGAGATGTGACTGACTGGGCAGAAATTTTTCCGCAGTTGGTTAGCATTATTTTCTCCGATAAACTGGTTGTTAACTAAGGCTGGAGAACCCAATCTGTCCTGTTATTTATTATTTATTATTTGTCACACACACACACACACACACACACACACACACACACACACACACACACACACATATATGTATTACCCTACGTTTTAAGATACACTCAGAGTTTTATGCGTTTTTACAGTCATCAAGTGCATGTTGAACAGAGCCTTTCTCCATTTTAATTATTTATTAGCGTTCCTTGCTTTAATCTCATTATGGCTATTAAATCAGATATGCGAATATTTTATTTATTTAATGTATAATTAAGTTAGGTTAATACCGGAACCTAAAAATAAAATAGGATACTTGTTATATACCAATAAACAGACAAACACGGGGGTATATATAAAAATATATATTATATTTTTATTAAAGACGATGGACCGTGTCGCCTAGGAACAGAGAGTGAGGGAGCGCTCTTCCAAGGTTGACAGGGGTGACGACGTGAGTGTATACTCTCTCTTAGCTCGTCTAGCTTCTTCTTCGACTTCTCGAGACTTGTCTGTCGAGACTGACTTCTTCGACTTCTCTGTTTCGACTTCTGACTTCGACTGTGACTCGACTTCTCTTCTACTGTCGAGGCTGGAGACTCAAAACTGATTCCCAAGACTGTGTTTTTCGCAGTCTTTATATATCTTCCAAAACCGGAAATTGTTTCTTCCGGTTTTTTCTTGATCACGCGACGCCTACGTAAATTCTCAGAGACACCTGTTCTGTCTGCCTCTTGTGGCCATTTCCGCTACTACCGGAAATAAGGTCAAACAACCATCCGTTCCTTTCAACGGCCGGAAAACGCCCCCGCTTGTATCAGCTTCCTTCTTCGGGTGGGGCCAGATTATTATATTACATACTAAAATCGTGGTAGGAGAAAAAAAACTATATATATATATATATATATATATATATATATATATATATATATTTAAACCAGAAATAGGGGTTGTTCCCAACGAAAGAAATTGTTATAGAAGAAAAAGTGCGAGAAGCCGTGAACGTCTTGTTTAACGTGTAGATTTTTTATTACTATTGTTATAATTATTACTTGCCTTTTGTATGATATATTAAGTGTCCATAATAGTATTTGTGTTGCTACACGTTCTTCGAGTTTAAAGTTGACTCTCTTCAGGCGAATAAACTTATGACTAAAATTTCGTGATCCGTTTGCTTTTCTGATGGCCAAGGTATCGTGTATTAATAGATAAGTCAAGTGGTAAATAGGTCAGAAAATTCATATGCGTGCGTTTTGTTGTTTTTGTTTTTTTTTTTGTTTTGTTTTTTCACACATTAAGTTTCTCCTGTCGCCTACGTTGACCGTAAAAGATTTTTCACTGACTTGCGAAACTTGATTTCGTCTTTATACTTCAAAATTGTTTTCGGCGATTTTGATTCAATTCTACTCTATGGGTAATCTACTTCTTTTTATTGTTTTTGGGATACTATTTGAATTTAACGTGCGTGCGCGCGTGTGTGTGTGCTTTTATCGCGTTTGAATTTCCTGTGCCTGTGTGTGTGTGTCATGTGTTTTTGTTGAGGGAAGGCTGTTTTTTTTTATATAAATATTTCTTCCTGCATCTTGAGTGTGTCATAATCTTCATTTTGTTAGATAGGCATATAATTTTTTGTTAGAGACATAATTTCCTGTTATTGGCTAGTTTAATGTTACTTCTGTGCAGGGCTATTCTTTTATTGAGGACTTATGTCTCCCCGACATATATTTTTGCGCATTCATCTATATATAAAAAATACAAGCTTTCCCTCAACAACAACAACAACAAAAAAAAAAACATGAAAAACCTAAGACATTTTTTGGTTCTAAGAATAATAAAAAATATCCAAATTTTGGACGATTTTTGTTTTTATTTTTATCTAAAATTAAAGCCAAATACAATGTTTAGAACTACTCACGATTATACATAATAAACATTCATTGTCTGTTATATTTAACAATGTATGTTTAGAATATATATATATATATATATATATATATATATATATATATATATATATATATATATATTTATTTTTTACTTCATTCAGGCTTGCCTGGTGGTTTTAATAGTTGCGTATGTGTATATAGTGTGTTTACGACTGGATTTCAAGGCAGTCGATCCCATGCATGAAATTGGCTCTGCACGGTCTTCCTGATTTCCATTTGGCGTTGTATCAGACTAAGTGAACGTTTCAAAATAAATTCAGCTTATCTCCCGACCTTGTAGGTTATGCCTCCGGCCTCTTCATGTCATTTCTCAGAGCCAATGAACTTACATGTCGATGTTTGTTTCACCTCTAATTTTTAAGACGAGGAGATATTGAACATTTTGCAGCAGGACCCACCTGACAAAATTTGAACAAACATTTAAGAAGAAGAAAATCCTATTTGTTCGGGCCGAGAACATTTCAGCAAATCCTCACTTCTGAAAAAAATGGAAAACAATTCCATTTTTTAGAGTCATACCGTTAATTCCTTAATCATATTTATTGAAAATAAACAGCATCGTGGTTGTCTAGATTTAAATATAACAAACGTATGTTTCTTGTCATTGAGTTCACTTAACGACATATATTTTTGTTTTATGTCACTAACCAGAAAATGAAGGGGATTAAGGCTGTTTAAATAGGAATTGAATAATATATTTTTCTGTGCCTCGACTTGTTTACAAAACGGAATTAGTGAAACTGGCATATGATTTAAATTACGAGTTCATCATGGTAAAAAGGAAAGAATAAAGGGCGTAAAAATAATCAAAACAATGACAATAATTAGTAGCAGTAGGAGTTAGAACGGGTTCACGTGATTGGAGCTTAAATGATTAAAAAGAAAAAAAAAATGGAAATATGAAAAATAAATGAAAAAGAGAAAGGAAGAAAAAGGAAAAGAACAACAAAACAGCAACACAATTGAAAGAACCAAAGAAGAGAAAAAAGAAGACGAAGAAAAAAAAAGGAGAAGAAAAATGAAAAAACAAATCCTTGAAGAAGAAAAAAGAAGAGAAAGAGGAAGAAAGATAAATGAAAGAATAGTATGCTTAGAAGAAAAAAGAAATGAAAGAATTAAAGGCTTAGAAAAAGAAGAAGAAGAAAAATGAAAGAACTGAAGACCTAGAAGAAGATGAAGAAAAGAAGAAGAGATGAAAGAACTCAAGGCCTAAAAAAAGAAAAAGAAAAAAAAGGAAGAAATGAAAAATATGAATGAACTAAAAGCCTAGAAGAGAAGTATAAAAGAAAGTAGAAAAGTACAAATGAAAGAATTTAGGGCTTAAAAGAAGTAGAAAACAAAGAAGCAATGAAGGGACAGAATGCCTAAAAGAAGAGGAAAAGAAGAAAAGAACGAAGAAGAAAAGAAGAAGGAGAAGAAGAAAAGTGAAAGAACTAATGTTTATAAAGAATAAGAAAAAAGAATAGAAAAAATGACAGAACTAAATGTCTAGAAGAAGAAAATAAAGAAGAAATGAAAGATCTGAAGGCCTAGAAGAAGGTAAAAAACAAAGAAGTCTAAAAAATGAAAGAACTACTCACCTAGAAAAAGAAAAAGAAAAGAAATATGAATGAAAGTATTAAAGGCCTATACTACTAGTACTACTATTAATAATAATAAGAATAAGATAGAAAAGAAGAAAAAGCAAAATCAAATAACAAAACGCCTAGAAGAAGCAAAAAAAAAGGATTAATAAAAGAAAAATATGCCTATAAAAGATTAAAGAATTAAAGATCTAGAAGTAGTAGAAAAAATCTTAAAGAATTGAAGGTATAGAATAAGGTATAGAATGTAAGAAGTAAGGGCCTAGAAGAAGAAGGAAAAAAGAAAGAAAAGAACTGAAGGCCAAGATAGATACTTCTTATCTATCTTGGCCTTCAGTTCTTTTCTTTCTTTTTTCCTTCTTCTTCTTTGCCTAGAAGTATAGAAAAAAACTTCTTTGCCTAGAAGTATAGAAAAAGAAATGAAAGAATTAAAAGCCTAGATGAAGAAAAGAAGAAAAGTTTAACGAGCTCATGACTTTGAAGAAGAAGAAGAAGAAGCGAACTAACTGAAGGCCTAGAAAGAAAAGAAAAAATGAAAAAAAAAATGAAAGAATAAAACACCTAGGAAAAAAAGAAGAAAATAACGAACGAAATGTCTAGAAGAAAAGGAGAAGAAATAAACGTAGTAAAGGACTAAAAGAAGAAGGAATGAAAGAACTGAAGGCCTACATAGAAGAATAAGATGAAGAAGAAGAAAAAGAAGAAGAAATGAAAGAACTAACCGTATAGGTTTAGAAAATGGAGAAATAAAAGGCATAAAATATTATAAAAAGAATAAGAAGAAAAAAAGAAGAAAAAGAAGGAGGAGGAGAAGAGATGATAGAAGAAGAAATGAAAGAACTAGCGCCTAAAAGAAAAGAAGACATGGAAGAAGAAAATGAAAAAATCTAAAAGCCGAGAAGAAGAAGAAGAAGAAGAAGAAGAAGAAGAAGAAGAAGAAATGAAAGAATTAAAGCCACAAAATAAGAATAAGAAAAGGAAATGAAAGAACTAACTGTATAGGTGTAGAAAATGAAGAAAGAAAAGGCATAAAGAATTATAAAAAGAATAAGAAGAAAAAAGAAGGAGGAGGAGAAGAGATGAAAGAACTGAAGGTTTAGAAGAAGACGAAAAAGAAGAAATGAAAGAACTAGCGCCTAAAAGAAAGGAAGACCTGGAAGAAGAAAATGAAAAAATCTAAAAGCCAAGAAGAAGAAGGGGAGGAGGAGGAGGAGGAGGAGAAGGAGGAGGAGAAGCAGAAGAAGAAGAAATGAAAGAAATGTCCTCTTGCATTATCGTTTATGTAAGTTTATGAAGTCTTCCCTCTGTCCCTCTTGCATTCAGCATGTTTGGTAAGTGTCAATTTCTCCAAGCCTTCTTTCCTCATTTTATCCCTAAGAATTTTTTTTCGCAACTACCTCATTGCTCTGTTATTAAGAAACGGCTGGTATTAACATTACCATTCACTCTTGTCTGGTAGCAGGGTTTAACATTAAACATGGGACGAAGGAGCGCGAAGAAATTGATCAAAGGATCAAACCCAGAACTTTTCAGCACCTCCTCTTCAAACGGACATTTACAAAATAAAAATATAAGTCATTACAATGAGAAAGTATTTCAGTAGAGAAGAAATGGCTTAGGAGATTATTTTACCGAACACAGTTCCATCAAGGGCAATATTAAACGTATCAAACTTAAGTTTTAAATAATCCTGCCTAATTATTATTGATTTCAGTACAATTTAGGATAAATAATCAATTCATTTAATTTATTTATTTAATCATATAATCTACAAAATACCATAATAAAATAATTTAATAAGCAACCTATTGATTATCCTCTTTGGGAATTAATAATTAATATAAGGTCGCGTTACTCGCTTTTAGAATCATCAATACGTTTTTTCCTCTTTCATCTTTTACCATTGTTAACATTGAACGTGACAAAAAAATTTATCAAATTACAGTTAATGATTATTCTAGAAGCAGTTTTAACCCGGCGAGCGCCTCTCAACGAAGTTAGTAATTAATATCGCTATTAATTATTGATTCATTTCAATGGAAGAAATTTTCTTTTCAAAAGGAAGCAATTTCATAGAAATTATCCATCATAGACATGTTCAGATGTGTTGAACCACGGCTCATCAAGCGTAACCAGATGCTTCGCCTTCGTTAGTGGAGTTTCCAACGTTTAACGGTCACTTTTTTTTTGTGCGTGGGGGGATCTAACAGTCACGCAATCAAGAGCCACTAATTGAATCTAAGACTGAAACTTTTAAAATACAAGAAACCAAGCTCAGTCAATAAACAAATCTGTTGCGAGGACTGTGTGATACTCGCACTATTTCTTGTCTTCATCAGATGCCATTTGAGACAGAATTTTACAGCCATTATTCTGGATACACATTCAACTGGACATTACATCCGTAAGGAAACAAATTCATGAAACACTGTACGAGGAACGGGTGGACAATAAAAGATCCGTGATCCTGTATAAAAACTATTAAATTACAGCAAACAATCCCAGTATAAACTATTGAACTACAGTGAATGCTCCCAGTATAATAAAATATATATATATATATATTTTTTTTTTTTATAAGCGTTTCACTCCGAGCAAGGCATGTCACTGCCACTACTGTGCAGGGGGCTACGTAGAGTGGAGAAAGGCTGATTAAATATAGGAAATAACAGAGGGTGGGTGATAGGCGGGTGAGGATACCGAGAATGAGGGTTGGGTAGATGAGAGTGTTGTGAGAATAGTTGGGAGTTAGTGTGATAGGAGGTGTCTATTGACCCTACATTTAAACACCTGGAGATTGTAACTGTCGGGAAAGCAGACTTGTGGAAGGGAGTTCCACAGGCGGGAAGCGCGAGAAAAGAAGCTGTTGGAGTAGAATTTACGGTTACATCTTATTTGTTTAACTGTAAAAGGGTGGGACCTAGTTGCTAATCTAGTATCTCGTGTAAATTCGTGCTTAGGCGGCACCAGTGATCTAAGCTCATCGGAGCAGAAGCCATGAAAGTACTTGTAGAAGAGGCACAGGGAAGCTACATCACGCCGGTGTCACATATAACAAACTATTGAACTGTAGCGTATGTTCTCGGTATAACAAACTATGAGTTAAATATATATGGATCGGAACCTGACAAGATGATAAAACAAATAAAGAACAAGAAAGGAAACGTGTCTCAAACTATCATGTTTCACTTTTATTAAAACATTTTTCAAAGATCGAATAACAAACATTTTTTTTATAGTATGACTCAACCGATACAAGGTCCGGGGACCACTCGAGGTAGAGAGTTACATTAAGGGATAGTTTATATGGATAAGAGAAGATACTGGTTGACTCTAGACCTAAACAGGTCAAGATTGAAGTGATCAAGGAAATATCCTCTTGGGAGTCTGATTTATAGGACCGTAATTCGCAGGAAGAAGCTGTTTGAGTACTACTTACTTCTCTCCGATGAAATACAGAAGAGATGTGGGTAGTATACTCTGTAAGTAGCACGGCGGTTCCTAGCCGAGAAGATCAAACCTGGTGGAACCAGGTAATGCAGATCATTCGAGCATTTTCCATAGTAGTAGCAATGGAGGACTGAGGGACTCAACACATCCCGCCTGTGAAGAAGAGCAGAAAATAATTCCTTTCCAACGAGGCTTCGGAGATGATTTTGAAATCATGATTGGAAAATGAGGTTTGGGCAGCTTTTTCCAAGATATGGCAACAGTACTCCAGTTTCGGCCTGATCTGACTCCCTTAAAGGATAACTTGAAGAGTCAGGTACTTAATAGTGCTGTATCGGGAGCTGATCATTTTATCTGTATCTATAGCAATGGATCGTATTTAGGAATTCCACTTGAAGTCGAGTGTGGGTCTGAGGCCCAATATCCTGTCAAGGTACGAGGCCTCCTCCAGGGGATATCCTTTCATCTTAACTGGTGGTAATTTTGGGTGTGATTGGCAGTGATGGAATTTATATACATATGCCCTCAGTATAACAAACTATTGAACTAAAGTGTATACTCTCGGTATATCATGACTGAAATGGTATAATATGACTGAAATGCAGTGAATGCTCTCAATATAACAATTTATTGAAATACAGTGAATGCTTCCAGTATAACAAACGATTGAAATACAGTGAATACTCTCAATATAACAAACGAATGAAAGACAATGAATGCTCCTAAAATAACAAACTATTGAACGTATGTTCTCATTATATCAAGCTATTGAAAGAGATCATATGTACTCAGTCTAACAAACTATTGAAATACAGCGTAAGCTCTTAAAGTAACAAACGACTGAAATTTAGTGAATACTCTCAGTATAACAAACCATTGAATTACAGCGTACGCTCTCAGTATAACAAACTATTAATTTACAGCGAATGCTTTCAGTATTACAAACTATTACCTTTAGGCAAATGTTGTTAGTCTAATAAACCCAGATCTCATTCCTATTAAAATCTAATTAATTGTATTCCCTTTTTCATTTTGGTACAATTTCGCTTCTTATTAAGTGGACTACTATTTTCAAATATTACGGTTAAAACGAATAGCCTTTTCTTTAGCACTTTTTAATTACATTCAATTAAACTGATCTCCTCTCTTAAGGACTGTCAGCGAAGCTTAATGGTTGCAGCTTTTAGTTGAAACGACTGAATACATTCGCCGTAAAGACATAATGAAGGTAACACTTGATAAATTTAGAGGAATTCAAATTGATTTTCATTATCCAAGTATAGCATTTTATAATGTTGAAGGTAATTTCGAGTATGAATTATATCCACCTAAACTCTTTATCACCCCCCCTCTCTCTCTCTCTCTCTTTCTCTCTGAGCCCACCAGAATTATTGGTCGGCATCATGTTTAGTTATTCAGTTCAATTTCCAAAAATCAATTATTAAGTGCCAGTTCGAATAAAATTAGCTGTTACGAAAATTATCATTTGAACATTGACTTAATGATGATCTTATGTAGGCACCTCCACTCATTTTCAATATCTAAATTTTAAATTGAATTTTTAAAAATAAAAAAGTTTTCTTAAAATATTTATTTTAGTTTTAATTGAAAGCTAAAGGATTAAATTTACTATTTCCTGTAAACAAAATACTCTGGTGTATTTCAAACAGTCATTAATTTGATTGGAATCTAAAATTTTTCAATTTCTTTTTTTAATCTTTCAATTTTTCGGCAATTTTTTAAGCAATCGACACATTTTTAAACAAAAGTTAATTCTCGGTTTTAAAAATCCTGAAAAAATAAAATATACATCTGTGACACATTATTTTTGGAAAATTATATCAAAACGTGTTGACGGGTTGTTGATTGATAAGATAAAAGTATAAGGCATTCACAAGTGACAAAATTGTACAATTTTTTCGGTTAAGGGGAGGAAACTCTGACCTTTTAATTTTCATATAGAAATTACTATACAAAAGAAATTCAAATACACGCGCACACACAAAAATTAAATTATTTTAAGAATATGAAGGCAAAACGATTTGTATTAAACTTTTCAATTTTCAATAGGCAATATAATCTTCAATTATTAACTTAGAAATCTAACCGCAACAAATCTTTGAAGTATTTTAAAATCTTTTTGAAATTTTATAAATTATTATAATTTAAAAAAAAATGAAAATGATTCTTTTAAAATTTAATTCTTATTCTTCTATCTGCCTTGTTCTTTCAGGACGTAGGCGATCATGGCCTTCCACGTCTCCCTAACCCTGATGGCTCTTAGCACATTTTCTTCTGTAACACCACGCAACCCCCGTTCTATCATCCACCTGCTCAGTTCCTTCAAATATGTTATCCACTGCTTTTCTCTGTCTCCTTTTCCCTCTATCTGGCCTCTTAGTATCTGGTTCTCCAAGCCCTCCTTCCTCATTGCATGCTCCAGAAACTTTAGTTGTCTCTTCCTGATGCTCAATATTAATTTCCTTTTCGTTTCCATCATTTCCAAAACCTCATCATTGCTCACATTCTCGGCCCATGATATCCGCAGCATCCATCTGTAGAACCACATTTCAGTTGCTTCAAGTTTTTACTTCATCTTTGATGATATTGTCCAGTATTCACTGCCATATTGAAGAACTGACATCACATAGCAATCCAGTACTCTCTTCTTTGTTTCTAGTAAAAGTTTCCTGTCTCTTAATACTTTACTCGGCTCATGGAACGCGTCCTTCGCCATGCCGATTCGCCTTCGGATTTCTGTGTCATACTTTCCTTCTTCTATTAGAACACTTCTCAGGTGTTTAAATTTTTGTACCTGCTTGATTTTATATTTGGCATTTTGGGATGCTCTTTTTGCTGATGACCAGTTTTTCCGCCTGAATCCATCCTGCATATATACAAGTCAACCATCCGTCCGTGCATGGAGTACTGCTGCCATTTATGGTCAGGCGCCCCTGCCGTTCTCCTCAGTGTTCTCGGCAGGCTCCAAAGGAGAATCTGTAATGTGATAGGTACTGATCTGGCGGTTCGACTGCAGCCACTTCCCCACCGTCGAAATGTGGCCTTCCTTTGTCTGTTCTATAAATACTTTCATGGCTTCTGCTCGGACGAACTTAAGTCACTGGTGCCTCCTCAACAGGTGTTTACTCGTGCAACCAGACTGGCAACTGGGTCCCACCCATTCACAGTTAGGTTAGCCAAATGCAGACGACAATTCTACTCCTGCAGCTTCTTCT
Source organism: Ascarosepion bandense (assembly GCA_037127315.1). Classification (NCBI taxonomy): domain Eukaryota; kingdom Metazoa; phylum Mollusca; class Cephalopoda; order Sepiida; family Sepiidae; genus Ascarosepion; species Ascarosepion bandense. Next base: position 2,173,628 of record JBBBDQ010030258.1, on the reverse strand, counting down.
CTCGCACTTCCCGCCTGTGGAACTCGCTCCCATATTCTTGCTTTCCTGACACCTACAACCTCCAGAAATTTAAATGCAATGTCAATACTCATCTATTAACCACTGGACTCTAGCTCTCTCCCCATCCCCGAATATCCTTTCCTTTCTCTCCACCTATGTATCTGTCATCGCACCTGCATTCTCAGCTTTCTATTGCTCCTTTCTAACTAGTTTGTACTCCTCACTCTTTTCTAATTAATCTTTTTACAGTTATGTAGCCCCCAGCTCGTCAGTGGCATTTCTGCCTTGCTCGGGGTGAAATGATTAAAAAAAATAATTCTGTTTTCTTGCAGTTTATTTGTAGTCATTTTTTGTCACTCTCTTCAGCTACCTTCTGAAGAAAATCATGTACTGTCCTAATCGAAAAAAAATTTTTTTTCTTCAGACTATAATGTCCTAGATTTTTATTATTTATTCAAGTAATTAAAAGCTTGTCAAATTAAATAATATCAGAGTTTTATTGCATTTTTTATTTTATTATGCGCAGCAGATTTTCAGAAACAGAGGCAAAATTTTAAAAAAAGATGATTTATATTCCTCAGTGAGTCCTGCTTTTAACTAATAAAACTATTTACCGTAACAATTTATTAAAATTTCCTGGATTTACGTGTAAGGGGGTAACAGATGTAAAAAATATATTTTTACCAAAATTTTAAAAAAATAATAATTTCAAAAATATTTTCATTCATTTGTGAACGAGTACTGAAAGCTTCATTAAAATTCGACAATTATTTGATTTTTGCGAGAATTTCCAAATTATTGTGTTTGTCACAAAAAAAAAAGAGTGATGTAATATTACGTTTTCCATTGTAAAATCTTGTAACGTTTTGTTTACCCGCTAACTCAAATCAAAACAAGATTTTCTGCCAAAATTTCAAACCTGTTAGACGGGATTAAATTTTTTTAAATAATTGAAAATTGATTTGTTCCTTCCTTTTAATAATAATACAAATATTTTGGTGGGAAAAGTTCATTTTTATTAAGTTTGGGTCCTTTTTATTCATACTATGCTGTTTTTTAGTGATTTAGTGGAGGTACCTAAATGAAAAATTAAATCTTCTTCCAACTGAATTCGTATGAAATGCAGCAGAATTTGACCGTCTTTACAAAAACAAAAAACGTGCATTAAATTCTGCTTAATTTATTAATGACATGCGATATTGTCAGCAATCCTCAAAGGAGGACAAAAAAAAAAAAGACTAATAATATCGTTGGTTAGTAAAATGCCGCGTATTGTGAGGGTTTCAGTTGAATATGATCTCGTGGGGACAGGAAGAGAGAACGGAAATGCAAACTGCGGAAGTGAGGTAGGCAGACATGCGCAAATAATAATCTGGTTACTAACTGACACCGAATGAAAATAATAGAAAGAAATGCGGTGAGAGGAAGTTTGCGAGAGTTGGTGATACCGATTAAGCAAGATACGAGATTTGAACAAGAGATAGTTGTTTACAGAAAATGCTATTATTTGTTAAAAAAAAGAAAAAAAAAAGGAAGTTCTTCAGTTATTTTGTGGTTGTATGGAAATATTTGTGAATAAATAATAATAATTATTATAAAATTATTTAAAGTTGAGCTAGCTAGATGTAACCGTAAACTGTTCCTTGTAGCTTTTGTTCTTTGTATGGGGTGATACTGATTAAAAAAAATATAAAATAATGATGATCATTGTGATGATACTGAGGAGTAAATTATGATTATGATGGAGAAGGAGGATGAAGGGATGACAGTGAAGCTATCAGTAGTAATAATTTTTTTAAAAATGTCCTTCAGGAAGTAGGCAATTATGGCTCTCCACACATTCTTTTGTCTTATTTATGTTGGAGTTTCTATGACTTGTATGGAAAATAGTAGTGTTGTTTTCTCTGCAGTTTTGGATTCAGGATTTTCCTTCTCTTAGGCTGGTTGTCTCCAATGTTTAGAGAGCCCAATTCATACTCTTATTTAACACATAGATAGTGGTGAAGAGAAATGAATTCAAACTTTCTTCACGGGCATTGCTGCGAAACTGTTGCCACAGACTATGTTTGAATTTCAAATCATTTCGCTGAATTCTATTTTTCGCACAGATAACCTCTGTGCTACCTAAAAAAACAGCAAAAGTAATAACAATAAATGCTCTGATTGCCAACTAAGATTATAAAACACAATTTGTTCTACTATTTAACCCACAGCTGGAGGGAGAAGCGACAGATTAGTACCTTTCACAAGGGTATTTGCGTGTAAATGAATGCAACGAATTCAACTGGAATTTGAACTCAGCTCCCCGATTTTCTCGTCCCGAGCTGATATCCACAACGCACATCTACTCATCTTAATTGGTTGGAAGTGTTAAGAGGATAATAGTAATTGCAATATTAACCCTTATAAGGAAATATTCGGCATTTATAGACCCGAAAAGCATGTGCTACTGTCGGCTGAAATTTATAATATTTTTCTCTTAAAACCATTTTTCAAGAAAATAGATTTCTCAAGTCCAATAGCTGCTATTGCTCTGTTCAATATTGATGGGGGTTTCCTTCCTAATGTTTTGTTTGATGCTGTGCGAAACATCCCTTATCATGTTATGACTAGCAGAATAGCCCGGCGTAGCTCGGGTGTAATGAAAGCTTTAAAACTAATCCATGGTCTCGGAGCTCAGACTCTTTGGACGTTGGCACGAAAGACTAAAAAGCAATAGTTGTTTCCAGTTAAACTGTAGACTGAAAGAAAAATGAATGGATGTAAGCCAAATTTTGATTTCCTGGTATCGATATCAAATAAGTTTTTTTCATCGTAAACTGAATTTTGAAGGCTAAATAAGTCTTTTGGGTAAATGGTATCATGGCTGAGACTAAGAACTACAATTTTACCTACTTAGAGCCAAACCCGAAGCAAAAACAAAAATAAAAGGGCTGACAAAAATACAGACATTTAGACAGATAAACAGAGACACACACAAACATCTTGCCTTTTATGTATATATATTATCGATTTTCTGCACTATTGTAAGAACTGCAACCTTGAAACTTCTGAGTATCGTTTCTTACGTCTTTGTCTATGAGTATATCAAATTTGATTAAAATCGGACCACTCCTTCTATAACCTGATTTTTTCGATTATCGATTTTCGATATTTATCGGGGGGACCTCGACACAAAACCTAGCTAAAAACACTCGCAAGCGCTTATAGTACAACTGTGTAAATTTTCAAGAAAACCGGTTCAGCCGTTTCGAAGTCTATAGGTAATGGACAAAAACACACACAGAGAGACAAAGTTCCATTTATAAATTAGTTTAGATATTATATAATATAAGTAGTTTTAGGTCATATTAGGTAACGGACACGCACACATACACACACACACAGAGACAAAGTTCCATTTATAAATGAGTTTAGATTTTCTCTTCAGATTAAATGTGATGTGCATTTTAATTTTTGCTACTGCTGAAAATTCTCAAGCGGTGTGGTTTCTGTGATTTCTTTGTTTGTGATGTGAAGGTTCGAAATAGATTATTTACACTATTCGAACTGTTGTCCTCATCTTTACTGCTACGTTTACGACCTTTCGGCGGTTATACGCTCAAACCATCTTCAGGTATAAGCAATTTTGAACCGAACCCTTTATTTCGATCACAGAGGTATATCATTCTCATTCCATGTGGGATTCCACTTCAGGATGTTATGTAGTTATCTCCATTTAATGCAACTCTCTAAGTTATTTGTTCACCACTGCTGTAGCCAGGCATATAAACGAATACAATACAGGAACTAGTAATGCGGAATACTAGAGAAAATCATTAGCTTCAAAGATTCCAATATGGACTCTTGTAAAATATAGTTACTGAAACATTAGGTTTATAAGTCCCAGAAATTCATACACTGAAATCCTCAAGGGCGTATAGCTCAGTAGCTATAGGCGTTGGCTAGATCCAGTGACTTGACCCAAAGTGCTGTGAGTTCAATACCTGTGGTGAACACAGAAATATTGACAAGTACTGAAGGTTCGAAATGTTTGAAAAAGAATGGTACTGTACCAAACAAAACAAGATCTAGATGAAAATTTTAAGCACTGACTCATTTATTTTGTTAGAAATAAACGAATTTTCTCGAATTTACAAGACCTTTGTTTAGCACACACAAAACTCGCGAAATTTCCCACCTCGATGCGAAATGTTTTTCGGCAATAGAAAACTTAGGAAACATCTAAAAACAAAATAGAAAGGCCAAAATCACATCCGGTAGTGAATTCCCAAATGACCTTCTGGAGCCTCAGAAAACGATACAAAAGACAGGACAAGACGACTATCGTCAGAGAGTTAAGATGATGAGCGCAACTGACACGTATCTCGACAAACATCAAGCGATTGTTATTATTATTGTATCACTTCACACCGCCTTCCTTTTCACCATTTACCCTAAGCGATAACTTCAGAGACAATCCTCCCCAACAATAAACGCTCATACATACATACATACATACGCTCCTGCCTACGTACACATAAATACATACTTGCCAGGAATACAAACGAACTCTTGATACACTTAACTGCTGAATACTGTTTCTCGTGAACTTTTAAATTCTACTAATTCATGTTATCCTTTTCCATCAATAAATTTCTATTTAAACATGCAAAAGGTATACTTTTATTCTTTGACAAATCCACAGATTCCAATTTCCAACCTTCTGTTGATAGCAAATAATCTGTAAGCTGTAGAAAGTTTGGTTATGTTCCACACAAGGCCAATTCAATAAATATTACCCATCTCCCTTACTGCTTCACTAGTGACGTCCAAAGAACACTCACCCTACTACTACACTGGTGAACCCTGACTTCCAAAGAACACGCACCCTACCTCTATAGTACTTGCTAAGACCTAGTTTAATTCGTCCGAAATAATTTTTAACCACTGATCTGAAAAAGCGGTGGTATACATTTGAGGGTTCTGATAATTCTGAATAAATTTGGCGCCAGAAAATATAAAGTGACAAGAAAGCTCGAAGAACTGAAAGAAAAACCAGAGGAAATGAATAAAAATTCGGTTTCATAAATTTGGCATTCATTAAAATTCTATGAAAGACATTTTCGAACAATAAAAGATTACCGCGTAACTATAGCGACAAAAAAAAAAAAAAAATGGAAGGGCATTACATTAATGTGGCCAGTTAGAAAAATATAAAGCAGGAAATAAATGAAAGTTAAATATATATAAACATTTTAGTAGTACTAGCAGTATAGCCCAGTGTTGCTCGGGTATAATGAAAGCTTTCACACTAATTCATGGTCCTGGAGCTCAGACTCAGTCTAAAGAATATTTGTGTGCAGTTTGGTGAGAATCGGACAAAAATTGTGGATTTGTATAAAGGACATATAAACAGATAAGCAGACTCACACACAAATATCTTGCCTTATATATAAGTATTGTTGGAATAATATTCTTTGTTTCAAGAAACACTATTTTTAAAAAAAGTGTTCAATACAAAAGTAGAGCTAATAATATTATTTATTCAGAGATTATAACATGGGTATGTTACAATATCACTACAAAAGTAGCTATTCTGTTTCGACACTTTTGTGTCTTGTCAAGTGATGTGATAGTTCTTAAATGAATGGTTTAAGAGTCTGAAAATGAGCATGTCCCCTTTAATCAGGGAGGTATTATTGTATATACAATGTGGACCAATCAGAGCAAAGCAACTTATCATTTGGAAAATATGCGGGCAGGCTTAAGGTTAATTTTGGTGGGTATTTTTATTAAGATTTGATTGAAGTCTGTTCGGGCTGGGCGTCCCGAGTGACCTTTGCGGGGTGTTTCAATTCGCCATGTGGTATACAATCTATGCCAGCCGTTCGGCGGGATGTGCGGTATTCCACCCAACATCGACTTTCGGGGAGCCAAGGATCTATAAATAGTGAAAAAACTGTATGGGACAAAGACCCTAAGAATCACGGTTATTAGTTATTGGTAAGGCAGTCGTTGCTATGGCGAAGCTTGACTCAGGCCGACCAATCTGTATTGGTATGAACTCTGTCATACATTAGCGTGATAATCGATGTCGCTTTGGATGCCCCATAGCTGTTCAGGTATGCGTTTACCATTGGGTTTGGTATTTACAAAGCCTTGGGGTATTGATGTATGTCGGATCGTGCACCAATAGTAGCCTCTTGGGGCGTGTGGGTCGGGCGGAAGTGCCCATCAAGTATAGGTAAATTAATGTCTATATGTCATTGTATACATATGTATGTGTATGTGTATATGAGTGTGTCTATAGAGACAGATATATATGCGTGGCTGTATATATGCGTATGTATGCGTGCACATGGGTGTATGTGTGCACTTGCGTATGTTTGTGCGTGTATGTGTGTGCGCATGTGTATGTGCATGCATGCCTATGTGTGTATTTTTGCGCATGCATGAGTGTATGTGCATATGGACGCGCGTCTGTCCTCCCATACTGGTCAAGTATACCAATATCCGCATCACTTACTGATGTGTATGTACGTGTATTCCCTTTACTTGTTGGATTATGTACGTATATCTGGAACGGGTGTACGTATACTCTTGTGCGGGTATATGTGTATGCACGTATAGATGGATATGGATGCCTATGCGTGCGTGAATATGTGTACATATGTTTATTCATATATATATATATATATATATATATATATATATATATGTATGTATGTATGTATGCGAGTTGTATGTATGTATGTATGAACATTTGATAGTATGACAGATGTTGTATCAGGTCTCACGCCTTTCAATCGTCTAACAAACTGTAGTAACTAAAATATGAATTCAAAATATTATGGACCCCCCTATGAACAGCTGTTCAGGGCTATTTGCAGATGCTGTGTATGAGTGTATGTACATATGTGTGTGTACATATACTCATATGTGCGCGCACACGCGTGCGAGTACGTGTATATGTGCATCCGTGTAAGTGTATGGGGTGTATGCCTATATATATATATGTGTGTGTGTGTGTGTGGGTATATATATATATATATATATATATATATATATATGGGTATGTATATGTATGTATGTGTGTATGTATGTGTATATATATGTATATGTGTATGTGTATTTGTATATATATATATATATATGTGTGTGTGTGTGTGTGTGTGTGTGTGGGTGTGTGTGGGTGAGTATGTGTGCATGTGTGTATATATGTGTGCATGTACGTGTGTGCGTATCCCAACTGCTGGACATGTATCCGCGTGTATACGTGTGCGTACTCAAGTTAGAACCCCGTTTCGATGTTTTCTTTTGACTCGTTGACCTGGCTAAAGAGTATCAATTTCATGAACATCGCCTTATCTATCTAGTTCATCTGAAGATTTATATGTCACGGCCGTGGCGTGCGTATATGTGTCTGTGTGTGCGTAATCAGTGTGAAACACATACAAATTTGTATACTTTTTTTTTTTAATCATATCACTACAAGCAAGGCGATAACGCCACTGATGCACAGGGGGCTACGTAAGAGTAAAAAGATTGGAAAAGAGAAAGCCGGAAACCACATCCTAAACAGGAAACAAGGGATGAGCCTCTTCACCTGTTCAATAGACGTGGGTGGAGTGTGAAGCGGGCGATAGTTTAGTCTATCTACTCCAATTGAAAAAAAAATAAAGAAAAGAGTGAAAAGATTGGAAAAGAGAAAACCGGAAACCGCATCCTAAACAGGAAACAAGAGATGAGCCTCTTCATCTGTTCAATAGACGTGGGTGGAGTGTGAACCGGGCGATAGTTTAGTCTATCTACTCCAATGTTTAGTCTATCTACTCCAATATATATATGGTATATAACGTAAGGGGCTTCCATTTATAGCAAATGGAGATTAAGCTTGAATGTAGTGAGCCTGTCCTGAGTTCCTACAGTTTGATATCATATGCTATTATTGTATTATAATTTTAGCAACAAGAACAAAATAGATATAAGTATTAATTACTAATAATTATAGTACAACTGTGTAAATTTTCAAGAAAATCGGTTCAGCCGTTTCGGAGTCTATAGGTAACGGGGACACACACACACACACACACACACACAGAGACAAAGTTCTATTTATAAATAAGTTTAGATGTGAAACTGGGTAAACAGATAAGATGGCTTCCAAAAGCGACGGACGCAAGGCGAAGAAAACAGTAAAAGCGGGGGCAGTTAAGTGACATACGTGATACACGCTTAGACATGACAGACTGGCAGAAGATTTTCCCGCAGTAGGTTGCCATTACTTTATGCAGTAGACTGGTTGCTAACCAACACTATAGAACCTAATATATATTCTGCTATTTAGTCTACAGCTGGAAGGAGTAGAGACGAATTAATACCTTTCCCAGGGTTGTTTGCCCGTAAGTGAATGCAACGAATTCAACTGGAATTCGAATTTGGATTATACTAGACCGAAACATGAAGAAATGTGTTCTCGAATATTATCAACTATCTGTTAGAATATTTCTAGTTATAGCTGAAAGGGTACCAATTTAATATATCAATTATTGGTGTATATCCAACTCTAGCGATATCAGTGTCAGCTGATGTTTTGTTAAAGACCCAACGCGTCGCAAAAATAGCTTTGAAAATTATTTGTCTTGGCAAAGAAGGTCAACGATGAAGTAGATCTCCCAAGAGCAGTTCAAACAATCCTGACAAAAAAGGTCACTCAGTGGAGCTAAACCTTGTTAATGATGATTTTTTAGATAAAGCTGAGAAGACAAAGAACTTTCTTTCTTTTTTTTAAATATCGTCTTCCTTTCATATTCCTTTTTTTTTTTTTCAGACAATTTACTTCAAGCAAGGTGACAACGCCACTAAGATGTAAGGAGCTACTGAGAGCGAAAGAGAATGAGGAACCGGCGACACAATCCTAAACAGGAAACAAAGGATAAACCTCTACTCCTACTTTAAAACGAGTTTGAGGCAGACGATAGGCATCTCTTTTTTTCTCTCTTTTTAACTTAAAATATTTTTAAAATATATATTTTTCCTTCATTTTTACGTTATTTTCTTTTATTTCGTTCTTCGCTATTTTAACAGCTTTTAAAAATATTTTTCTTATTAACTACTATTTCACCACACTCTCTCTATATATATATCCTTTCTATATATCAGCATGCAGTGTGGGTATAGAAGAATCCAAAGTAGTATCCTGTACATACAGTGGTAGGATAACTCTCTAAATATATATAGAGCAAAATAGAAAAATTAAGGCAGACACCTTATTTCATGGTAAATCGGAAGTATAAGCAAATAACGTGCCTGCCTTAATTTTCTTATCCTTTCTATATATGTATTTTTCCGCCTATATTTGATTTACTAAGTGCCGCATAGATGTGGGCATAAGGCCGAAGATATGGGGTGCCCAGTGAGGATTGAACTCACAACTCAGTTCTAAAAAAAAAAGGTTCTAACAAGACAAGCTTGCTAACCATTACACCACATATTTAACTGTTCCGAAGCTCACTAGTACGGTTAGACATCCTATTGCTTTTTACCCAGGTATTGAAAGCCGGCCGAATTGGCGTAAGTCGGTGATTCTACCTCTGAGCTATGGGTAGAAGGAGGCAAACTTTTAGCGCCAAAAAGTGAAATAAGAATATATATATATTTCTTGTATATATATTCTTATTTAAATTTTTAGTTTTTTGTTTTTATTTTATTGTTTTTATTTTATGTTTTATTATACTATTATTATGTTAAAATTTTGTTAAAAGTTAAATGTGTAAAAAATGTTAAAATTATTAAATTATTAAATATATTTAGAAAGTTTTCTCTCTATATTTCCTGCGCATTGACCTGAAAACTTTTTGTGAAGAAATCAAAAACATTTTAAACTATCTTGAGCCATTTGTTGTTTTTCTTCACCTGAAAAGTATAGGGAACTCTGTGTTTCAAATAATGAATTATACGAATTTAAATGATTCATTTAAACAATCCAGACTTGTAAGGCAATGGTAAGAGAAAATCAAGGCAGTGAAAATACGAAGTATCAATGCGATCGTCGGATTAACCTAATTTGTAATAGCAAAGAAAGTAATCGATAGGGAATTAAAACTCATTTATCAGAAACATCAAATATCCCAGCCTCTACCCAGCTACGCAAGACTTCTCGGTATAATCCCTTCAATGTTGGTCCTCAAACAGAAGCAGTCGATAAAGTTGCTGCTCGGGGGATCAGCAAATCTTGTCGATGTACTTGGCTATTTCCCATCCCTCTTTCCCCGTGAATCGAAGTTTCAACCAAAAGTGCAGTGAAGAGGAAATTTATTTTAATTTAATTTTAGAAAAATGGGCGTAATGTGAAAATCTAATCTACCAAACAACGTCAAGCTAAGATTCTCTGGAGACACTGTAGAGGCGGTGTTAATGTATGGTGCCACGATTACTTTTTAGCCCTGAATTGAAACCCGACCGAATTGGCGTCAGTCGGCGATTCTCTCTCTGAGCTATGCTCGCTCAGTAGAAGAAGGCAAATTTTTAGCGTGTGATATACCATGTATTCATACTCCAGTAGTGAGAGTATTCTAATTCCTAACTGGATGAACGATGCGTAGATTCCTAACTGGATGAACGATGTGTAGAGTACCCACTGTTTTTTAAAAGTCTACCATTCTTCCAGAGCGCTCAATCAGGGTGTGAGAGCGTAAATAGTCATCTGCAGACAGATCTGTTTCGCTGTATCACAGCTCATCAGTACGGTTAGACATCCGATTGCTTTTTAGCCCAAATCAGCCTTCGCAAAGCATAAATTCTCCCATTGTCAAATAGCTTAACATTTTTATTTAAAAAAAACTCAAATAATGTCTAACCGCTTGTTTTCGAGTATACTTGTCTGCTACGTCGGTTAGCCAATTCCTACTGTAGACGCCTCCTCAGACACATTTTTGTGTTTGTTCAATACACATAAAGCCCATCTGTGGTTCATTCTATAACTATGCTATGAATAGTAACAGTTTCTGGGAGAGAGCGCATTATCTAGTGTGATCAGTGTATTTCTGATTAAGCCTACTACACTCAGATCCTCGGTCACGATGACTTGTGACTGTGTGCTAACATAACTATTGACAAATAATCCCGTCTACCCAATTTTACTCATAAAGTTTCGGTCAACCCGTGGTATGGTTTCTCTGGTTGAGCATTTTTCCAAATATGTCGCAAGCGGGAATCGCCTCTTCCAGGCCGATAATCCTGGTAAATGTTGAGATTTGTAGCCGGACGTTTGATTGGTTATTATCAATTTTATTGTACAAACATTGACTTTTTTTAATCGTTTCACCTCAAGCAAGGTGGTACGGCTACTGATGCGCAGGGTGCTACATAAGAGAGTAGAGTGAAGAGAAAGACGAACCAGTTACAGGGGGTGTCAGAGAAAGGGCAAGAGAAGGATGTGAGCACAGGAGGGAAGACAGTTGCGAAGGAAGTTGCATAATCAGCACTTATCAGCACTTTAAAGGCCATTGAAAACCATAAAATATTTTTAGATTGTAAGAATGTGGAGGATAATAATGATTTAGCAATACAAAAATAATAATTAATCCATCGCTTGGAGAAGAAGCGGTGGAAGCAAAACTTTCTCAACTGAAAATAATCTCGACTATCCGATTAGCAATTCCGAGCCATTATCCATTGCACCACCTGCACATTTTAGGTTACAATACTTGGTATTCCCAAGCGGTTACCCATATAGGTACTGCCCAGTCTCAGCGTTGCTCAACTTCGGAGATTGTACGGTTTTTCTACATGATGTGGCTGTAAACCCGGGTGAAGTAGAAAGTAATTCCCTATATAATTGTCTAAGTGTTCTTGTATATGTTTTGGTTTCTATTGTCTGTATTTTTTTAATGGCGTCACTTCAGGGGAAATTATATCTCCCTTGCACAAAAAAGTCATATAATGAACTGATTGTTATTCTCTCTCTCTCTCTCTCTCTCTCTCTCTCTCTCTCTCTCTCTCTCTCTCTCTCTCTCTCAATCGTTTAGTTCGAGGGGGGGACATTTACTATCCCGCCCAAGACCATAAATCAAGATGTAAAAGGCGGCTATCCATAAAATGCCAATGATTCCATGGTTTGTTAACCTGACATCCGCCCACAAGTCATTTCACTTGCAACCTCGAGACTTAAAAAGTAAGCAAGCAATTACCAAAAACAAATGATGGAAACAAAAGAGACCAATATCGATTGCTGAAAATTTCGCTACCCACTTCGTCGTAAACATATCCCAGTTACGAGCAGACATCACTTTTCGGTATGGTGGATAACACAGTTATAAGACAAGTAAACGGTGCCTTTCATTTTACAAATACTCCGACGCACACCAAACACGCAGTTCAATAAAATGTTACCTGAACAGTAAATAATCGTTGTAATTTTCACCAGTTTTCCGCCAACGCGTTTTGTCCTCGGATGTAATTATTCGGACATGTATATTCCGTGTCAGTAAAATTCTAGGCCATTGATTCTTGACGCAGCGGAGAACTAGACGACATGAGGAGTGAAATGAGAAGAGTCTATCCACATAGATTAAATAAAGGGCTCAGTTCAGAATTCTCAGATCGATATACATCAGGTGAAAGAAACATTGGGGAGTTTAAGGAAGCATCTACACGAGAGCGTGTTCTACAAAACACTGATCATTGAGAAAAGTGGTTTGAGTGGAACTTCCTACTTACGAATAGAATATGTAAGGAATACGGGGGTGGGGTGACACTGTAGCGTAGTGGAACTAAAAAGTGTAGCTCTTCTGAACATTTTCTATGAAAATAGCGATAGCTTAGCGACAGGCTTGCAACGTAGTGACTGCAGGAGAGCGGCTGCTGGGAAATAAAACGTCATACTCACAAGGCTGCATAAAGGACTTTAAACTCTACCAAGGCTGGAAATTATGGACTCGGCAACCCCAAGAATGATCTTTTTTGTATCATATTTGGCTCTTGTAAAGATAAACCATGTCAGGGAGAGGCGAGTACTTTCTGGAGCGGCACTGAGAGCCGATCATTTTATCAACACCTTTAGCAACGGATCATATGTATGAGTTCCATTTCACCCCATGCAATGCAGTAAAACCACTAAAACACAGGATGTTACTGGGTGTGAACGAATAAGATATAAGAGAAACACCATTAAGAATCACAAGTAATAGAAAGGTAATCAGAAACACAGTAGATAAAGAATAACATTCTATTTAAATATTTAAAGTTGGCTGGAAATCATGGAGCCGGAAGAGAGTTTCACAAGTGATAACTGCGAGAGAAGAAACTGTTAGCATAGAACTTACGGTGACATCTAGCCCATTCAACTCTATATTGTTGGTAATCATGTACTTCATAAAATTTAATGAAGAGCTCATCTGAACAATTACCATGAAAGTATTTGTTGAAAAGGCACTCGGAAGCAATTTACAGTGGCGGGAAAGTGATAAAAGCCGAGACGTCAGGTCAAGACCAATAATACTTTGAATTTTATCAAGAATCTCTAAACCTATAGCAGGAGCACTGAACCATAAGCGGCAGCAATATTCAAAGCATGAACAAATGGTAGACTTATAGATGTGTAAGATAAATTCTGGAAAGAAAAATTGTCTACGCACGATACCATGAACCAAAATTTCTTAGCAACAGACCTAGCAATATATTCAATATAATCTTTTCACTTCATGTCAGCCGAGAATGTTAGCCCGAGAAAGCACTGCTAGTCAATCTGCTGGAGGTTAGTGTTAGCTATCCCAATTGGAAAGAAGTATCAACCAGAAGATTAATGACGAACTGTTTTGTTTTTGGAGGTGTTAAAATTAACTAGCCATTCTTTGCCCCAGTTATCATCAGACTGAGGGTCATTTTCGTTTAGATCAACTGTCAATTTGACATTATCGGTAGGATAATCCGGTCCTGGGCATGGCTTTTATTCAAATGCCTAAATAAAGTTTTGCTGCTGAGAAAGATAATTTTTTTCATCCAAATCTGTCATGCAACGTAGCAAGTCTGTAATTCTTTGTACATGGATTGTTGTTGTCAAATCTTGTCTGGTATTTGTGATATGGATCTAGAAAACATTTTCACGGTAATTGTTCTAATGAGCTTTCTTTTCAATAATCGATTTCATGACTCTAAGATCAGCGCTAGATTGGCCACTAGGTCTCATCATTGTACTGTTGAAATTGCTGAATGCAACCGAGAGTTCTATTCTGATAGTTTCTTCTCTTGCACTTATCGCTTTCAGCTTCTTGCTTATCTGTCAACTACAGTTTACAAAGATTTAAATGAAATGTTGGTTCTCTTATTATTTTTGTTTCAGTAACATTTTCTCATTATTTCACTCTCAGTAACCCGTCGCATCTCAGTGACTTTATTGCCTTTAGAAGAGTTAATGTTTATATTAATTAAATAGAAAAATACTATTATGATGAGGAAAATGTTGTTAAACAAATGCTCCTAGATTTATAATCGAGGTCATTTTATGTTATTCTGTTCCCGTTCGTCTTTAAGATCGCGCCCTTAAAGACAAGTGGATGGCAGTAGCAGGAAACCGTTGGTAGCAAAGCGACATAGTAACATACAAATTTACAGATTGAAGTGGTTATCGTATCTCTGATTTGGTAACCACAGCAATGAAAAAGTGGCTTCACACTCCTCAAAACCTTCCGATCAGAGGCCTTGCTGCCGAGTGTGGTTTATCGTGATAACTAGGATAAGAAAGGGAGCTACTTTTGGAAATATATTCGACCATCGCTCCTCACTATTACCATAGAAAGGACTCATTCCAAGCTTTTGTCGCTGGCTTTTTATGAAAAGTTAATGATGCAGTTAAGTCTAGAAAATAAAGAAAATCACTGTATATTTGTGTGTGTGTGTGTGTGTGTGTGTGTGTGTGTGTGTGTGTGTGTGTGTGTGTGTGTGTGTGTGTGTGTTTAAAGCTCAGTGAAAATTTTTTGTTAAAGATTTTTTCTATATTTCGGACCACCTTCGAGATTAAAAAATTGTCTGTAACTTAAATCAATGTTTGACTACTTACGTTTTTATAAGCCATTCTCAAAGAAAATATCATATAAACCAAACGTACTCAGACGTCGGACAAGTTATATTCCAACCTTTAATCGTAAACCAAGAAAATGGTGAAGCTATGACATTACGACGATGTGAAAACGACTGACGTCGAGATGCCAGGTCAGGACTAATAACATTACACAACACTGTTGTTTGGCTTGATTTGCTTTGGTTTACGATCTATCAATTCAGTAAGTTATTTAATGCTAACAAGATTTTTTATAGAATACATATTCAAGTAAGTAGTCAACTAACTATTTAAGTTAAACGCACTTTTTTAGCTCGAAGATGGTTCGAAATATAGAAGGAATAAAAAAAAGAATTTTCATCAAAAAAATTGCACCGAGCTTTAAACACACACACACACACACACACACACACACACACACACACACACAGATATGAATGTAGGAGTCAATACTGCATGGCGAGTTTCAGTTTTAAATCTCAATGAGATGTTCAGAAGAGTGATTAGCATTGATTTCTATATTCTCACGGTCTATACCTTCAAAGGCTTTACCTCTGACATTAAACGCCCTTCTCTATAAATATAGTAAATATTGAACAATATATATATATATATATGACATTAAGCACCCTTCTCTATAAATATAGTAAATGTTAAACAATATATATATATATATATATATATATATATATGTGTGTGTGTGTGTGTGTGTGTGTGTGTGTGTGTGTGTACGAGGCAAAATACCAAAAACTTGAAAAAACAACATACGGCAGAATACTGTTAATGAAAAATGTACCTGCAGAGATCAAAAGAAATGTCCGCTTGAAGGAGTTTGTAAAACCGAAGAGTCATCTAAGAGCTGAAGTAAAACAAAATATACTTAGGATATACTGAAGGCAGCTTTAAAACATGATGGAATAATCACAAGTCTATATCAAAACTAGGAAAACTTAAAACTAGCACCAAACTAGTCAACGATGTATGGAAAGTAAAGAAAAGAAAGGTGGAAACAGCCACATGACGTAGAAAATATTAAAAAAGCCAAATCCTGTAACGGTGGTGATATTTGCAGATTGTGCCAAGAAGAAAAGTTGGCTATTTTATTTATTTGCAGAACGACAAAATCTATGAAAAGCAAAGTCTGAAATAATGTCCGGATGTAGACACATTAGAAAATATTTTCGAGGCTCGTACACACTCGGATAAAAAGATTCCCAATAATAAACCACTTCCTTACTTTGAACTTCCGATTACGAACTTATAAAAGCGTTAACCGTTAAATCATCAGTCAAAACAAATCGCCTGATGAAACCAAAATGGTTGAAACGATGATAGCGTAACCGGTTGCGCTCTCTTAACTAAATATCTAAAATCTCTACGCGTTGAATCTTTAACTTCTTTCAAACATGTATTAATCACTTTTATATACAACTGTTTACTGGTCTAATTTATGTAGATCTGACCTATAACTGTTCAGTATATATATATATATATACTAGCAGTACAGCCCGGCGTTGCTAGGATGTAATGAAAGCTTTAAAACTAATCCATGGTCCTGGAGCTCAGGCTCTTTGGACGTTGGCATGAAAGACTAAAAAGCAATAGTTGTTTCCAGTTCAAGCGAAACCGTAGACTGAAAGAAAAATGAATGGATGTAAGCCAAATTTTGATTTCCTGGTATCGATATCAAATAGGTTTTATTCGTCGTAAACTGTATTTTGAAGGCTAAATAAGTACTCTAAGTAAATGGTATCATGGCTGAGACTAAGAACTACAATTATACCAACTTAGAGCCAAACCCGAAGCAAAAACTAAAATAAAATGGCTGAAAAAATACAGACATTCAGGCAGATAAACAGAGACACACACAAACATCTTGCCTTTTATATATATATATATATATATATATATATATATATATATATATATATATATTCTGCACTATTGTAAGAACTGCAACCTTGAAACTTCTGAATATCGTTTCTTATGTCTTTGTCTATGAGTGTATCAATTTTTTTAAAAATCGGACCATTTCTTCTATAACCCGATTTTTTCGATTATCAATTTTTGATATTTATCGGGGGTACCTCGACACAAAACTTAGCTAATAACACTCGCAGATGCTTATAGTACAACTGTGTAAAGTTTCAAGAAAATCGGTTCAACTGTTTCGGAGTCTATAGGTAACGGATACACACACACACAGACACACACACATACAGACAAAGTTCTATTTATAAATAAGTTTATATATATATATATATATATATATATATATATATATATATTAGTCATCCACATACAAGCCTGTTTCGCTGTATCACAGCTCATCAGTGTGGTTAGACACACACACACACATATATATATATATATATATATATATATATATATATAAAGTGGAGATTGGGATCAACACCCTACGTCGACAGTGTATTTGATACTTAAACGCAGGCTACCTTCATGATTTAACGAAGATAGCGTTTAAGCATGAAACAGACTGCCACCGCTATAATTTTGGCATCAGTTCCTACTTATATATTTACATACTTTCTATATCGCTCTCTGTTATTCTGCACTTAAATATAGCATACTTTTAAACTATATTATCACTTTAAAGGCATCAAAGTTCCCTCTCCCGAAAATACTGGGAATTGAAAGCTAATGACCTAAAACCACAGATAAAATGGAAGCTGATAGGCACGGCACGTACTTTTAATAGCTTAAGGGATATATGTAATCTATGTTTAACAGTTAAAAAAATAAGATTTTGAAATTTTAATATCAGAATGTGCTTATAAATAAATGTAAAGAAATCATTGGTATGTGTCGCCACAGTAATAAATTCAAATATTAATAATTATCTCCTTCTTCCATGTATTCATTATAAAAATTGCCTTTTACATAAATTAGATTTTAAAATTTAGTGAATTAGTAATCTTTTTCTTCCTGCCTACCATTAATAACCCAATAGCCAAGCCACATGCTTTCCACTACCAAAAAGGAATTTACTACTACGATTCCTCTCAGCTTAACCCTATAATAAGCAACATTTCCCACCCTTCCTTTACTAGCCCCTGCTTCTCGCATAAGAATTTTTCTCCATTCTTTGATTAAACGGGGTTGAAAATGCATGTCTCGAACTGACATGTTGAAATAGCTAATAATATATAATGTATTGAGGCAGCACATATTCATCTAAACACATATTGCTAAATATAACAGACAATGAATGTCTATTACGCTTAATCATAAGTTGTTCTAAACATCGTATTTTGGCTCTAATTTCTAGTGGAAATAAAGACAAAAAAATTACTAATTTACAACCTGTGTCTGCTATTCGGTGACTGTTGTCGTCGCATAGCAATGTTTATGTCAACACAAAAATATTATCCTTGATGGTGTATGTCTTTATGTTAACGTCCCTGAAACCACTCTGAAAATGGTTCATGTGAGCCGAAAGCTTAGAACCAGCGAAATAAAACAACATCCAAATTTTGGGAAAGTTTTGTCTTTATTTCCACCAGAAATTAAAGCCAAAATACGATGTTTAGAACGACTCAACTTTAACCATAATAGACATTCCTCTCTATTATATTTAACAATAGCGCCCATAGTCCAGAGGTAGAATCGCCGACTGACGCCAATCCGGTCGCGTTTCAATCCTGGGTTAAAAGCAATCGGAGTCTAACCGTACTGATGAACTGCAAAACAGGTCTGTCTGCGGATGTCTATATATATATATATATATAGTCACCCGCAGACAGATCTATTTCGCTGTATCACAGCTCATCAGTACATTTAGACATCCGATTGCTTTTGACCAAGATTGAAAATATTTTGGGTACCTAATATATATATATATATATATATATATATATATATATATATATATATATATATTAGGTACCCAAAATATTTTTTAAAAAAAGATCATACCATGATAAAAAATGGCCTAACTTGATGAAAAAGTTTTATTGTCAAAATGTTTGTTATTATTAAGAGGAATTATAAAAGTATTTTTAAAAAGTCTTTTTAATCCTTTTTTGCACGTTCGAAATTTTGGTTAAAAATCTTGTTTTTCTTGCGTCAGCGAGTAGGACAAATATTCCTATAGCAATTTTAATTTTTTGGGGGGGGGGGTTAAAAACAGTTTTGGACATTTTTGCAAAAATCAAAAAATTCTCGGATTTTAATGAATTTTTCAGAACTGGTTCACAAATAAATTATATTATCTAAATAATTGGTTTTAGAAAATATTCGTAAAAATGTATATTTTTTTACATCTGTTTTCCTACTTGATAGATTTTATGAAATTGAGAAATTACAATTTCACCATCTTCATATTTATTTTAGCTAAATACAGGACTGTAACTGTTGTCCTCGTTGGTCTTCAACTGACTATCTAGATGACTCCTCACTCGTTAACCTGTTGTTGATATTTCGCTGATATTGTGTTGATAGGCACGGTTCCATTTGATTTAACTGGCGTTTGTCTGCTTCACGAATCTTCACTCCTCTGCCACGTTGTGATTTTTATCTCAGAGAGTAAGAAAATCGCTTATGAAGTCAACTGAAGCGAAGAATAGGTCGACGGTGAGGAGCTACACAAAAAGAAAGAAAAAACAATCCTTTAGAATAAAAAAATTATCTCGGATTACAAATTTAACAACGATCTGGCTTGTTTATGATTTATTGTATACGGCGGTTTTAACCATTCCCATTTCTATAATCAAATGACACTGATACTTCCTTTTGGAATTTATAGCCTATGTTAGTAGCAACTTAAAATTTCAAGTTTTGGTCTTCAGGACTGGCATAAGGTGTCGGCGAACGATATGGATACCAGCAGCAGTAAAGTAGCGACTTTTCAAGTATGTTCAAACCTTCAGCTTATACAGAATCCTGCGTTCGGCAGAAGTGTGGTTGGCGAAGATTCTGGGGCTCTGCTGTCTTCCACTCTTAGGATCAACCTTTGTGCAAAATCCCATATTTACAAATATGTTTACTCGAGTAATTTTAAAAATTTAGGAGTTTTTCTAGTCCTCTTTCGAAAGGGGCCAGAGGAATCAAGTCGCCTCTTAAATCTAACTCTCTTCATGTCTCATCTCACACCATCGCTCCTTATAGGTGGTGCTAATCTCTCACTTCTTACTCCCACTTTCTCAGAATTCAACCTTAGTCCACCCCAAGGGATGGTATGGATGGTGACGAATATAAACTTTTAATATACGTAATCGTAAAGAGAATTTCCAGTCCTTTATTAGCATATCGCGCGTGTTTTTTTAGGTGATTCACGATCGACAAAGCCCCACAGATGGTTTTCTATAATAACTTCAGAACTAATAATTCTTTTTTCTTTATCACTTGTATATAGAGGAATCCGAAATAATTCCGGCCATAAAAATTTTCACGAATGTCACACAAAATAAAATGAAAGAACTCGTCCCTAATTTTAAGCGTTAATCTCTATATTTGTAGGGATATTTTTCTTCTGGTTTGCCAATTCAAACCAGGTGTTTATCGTAGCTCTTTGTCAAGGAGAATTTTAGATGTTATTTGGGTGATCGCGTGTTTTTGTCCTTTTATCGATAACATGTTTTTCTATTTACCAGGATCGACATTAACTGTTTCATTCTTATTAGTAGGAAATGGTAAAGGACGAGTAGTCTTAGTTTCACTCAATCTTACTGGATTCAGTCTAGTTAAATTTGGGTTCGATTCTCCTTGGAACTGTTCGGGATTTCCTTTTATTATTTTGAAACATGTTTCAACACGTTTCATTCTTAATTTTTTTCTCAAATCTTCAATCCACTTTCCTACAAATTAAAAATAAAAAGACCTTGATACCAAGTTAGTCTTTTTCTCTTCTATTTTTTCTTTGCTTTTTTTTTTATTAAACTCATTAAAGTCACAGCGTCACATACTTCATGAAGAATTTAAATCAGGAATTTGTTTTTTTTATCAAACAGAAGCTCATTTACCGAAAATTTACTCTGAACAGAAAAATAAAAAATGCAATATTATTTAGAGAAGTATTTAATTGCTTTTACAAATAAGTTATATTAAGGACAGTATAGTTATAAAGAAAACATTCTTTCGATGAATAACGAATTTTTACAAGAATTGTTTTTACTTTGTCAATTTTAATTAGAAAAATATTAAGTTTTAAATTCTGTATTAATTTCAGCCTTTTACATGATAAGTGGATACTACATTTTCTAATCACACACACACACATATATATATATATATATATATATATATATATATATATATATATAATACAAATCATCAAATACCAAAATTTTAAAACAATTTAAATTTTTTGTGCGTACAAACGTGCTGATTTTTGTAAGTGCGGCCAGCCATACACGTATAGCGGGTACCTCTTTTTCCTTTTCTAACTGTAGTAGGATTCCGTAGCAGGTTAACGGAATTTGGCCTTGTGGGAAGATAGCCCACTATAATTCATAAAATGATTATAAAATCAAGAAAGGCAATTAGAGTATAAAATAACATTTATACATATATACATAGCAATTATGTTTTACAATTAAAACAATACTTGAAATAAAGGTCCAACGGAAGTTAGAGAGAGTTCATGGCAAAATAATAATGAGCTGAAAGGGATAAAAGAATGTTCATTGAAGGCATAATGTTGAAAGGATAAAAGGCTTAGTAGTGGGATTAATGTTCATTTTCAAGTTGCTGATTCCCAGGTCAATATGTACTTATGAGGAATGTCTTTGAAAAGGTCGGTTAGTACTTTTGAGAACAGGGAGAAAGTAAAAGGTCAGAATAGTACTTATGAGACAGGGAAGGAAGAAAGAGGCAAGCATAGTAGCCGCTTGACTTAGGTCAAGGGAGAAACTATTTACACTCTTTTCCTCAAGTCCTGTCTGACGAAGCGTTTGTGTCTTCGCTTTTTATATCGGCATTTTGGATCAAACGCAGCTAGTTTCGAATTTCATCCTTGTATTTGGTTTCAGGCTTCCCATTGGCTGGTAAATAAAAATGGTAATTTGATATTTGATTAATTTTTATTTTTCAACCGGAACATCTGTGCGAATCCACTTGCGCAGGGGTGATTTTTATTCATTCGCTTTCTAGTCGGCATAGAGCCAACATCAGGTTTGCTCGCTTTTGCACGGTCGGTAGTATCACCACACACGACATTATCAAAAATAAGAGCAATAACTATAATAAATTTAAATTCAATATTTATAAAATTAAAAAAAAAACGTTATATTACGAATAATATTTTCCTAAGTTTTAAGATTACTTGGTACTTAAAAATTATATAAAAATAGTCGCTTGCATCATTTTCTGAAATTATGTTTTACAGACTAATTTTCCGTAGAACAACATTAGACTATCATCTGGATGAAATCATGTCAAGTCAGTTAATGTCGGGTTAAAACTTCTGCGATATTTTAAAATTAAAATAACTAATATTGGTTCCAAATCAGATTATAATTTATATCAGCTAGTACTTCTAAGTTTCAGCAAAGTATGTTTTATTTTAAGGGAGAATTTTTTAAAGAAAATTAGTTTTTTGGAAAACAGAAATGTATTTTGTTTATTGGAAATATAAAATTTAATCTATCAGCTTGAAATTAGAACTAAAATAAATGCTTCAAGAAAGATTTTTCATTTTTAAAAATCCATCTTAAACTTAGGTATCTTTTTTTTTAGGTACCTAATATATATATATTTTCTTTTTCTTTTTCTTTTTTTTTTCATCCAGACGTCATTACCTGACTCTACGTCAAATTTTTTCACAATATTTCATCGCAGGTCTACGATTTTATCTCATTCATCGTATCTGTTGAAGCCACATCTAAGAAATATGAATGCCCACCTCTTTTGCGACATTGTCGTTAAACGCTTCAGTTTCCGAATGTGGGCGAACGTACTTATGGAGTAGGATTGATCTGAGTTGTTCATATTTAGAAATATTACGTCATTCGGAAATCCTACACGTTCCTCATTAACAACCCATCTAGCGAAGAGGCCGTAAAGGGAAAAAAATAACAAAAAAACAAAAAACAAAAAACAAAAAAAAACACGAAGTGTATGTATCAGCCAATGGAGATGTATCAGAAATATTGTAAGCATTTAAAACGTAGCTGGTTTCGATAATAGGTGTTGAGTGAGGAACTTCGAAGTTCGTTTGCGTTTTCTTAGAAAAGCGAACAAAAGCGGAAGTAAGTGAATGCTGGGTAACAATGCAGGTAGTGATCTTAAATTTGTAAGAGTTGCAATTTTGTTTTGTTTTTCATCGATATTTTTTAATGTTGCGGTAAATTAAGATAAAACGAAAGTGAAGATATTGACATGATATTCGTTTCAACGTTTGAAATCAAACTGATTACTTTCACCAACTGTGTGGATGATTTTGCTGAAACAGTATAACGGCCATGATGTCTGTGGATTTTAATGTCGAAGTTAAAGGTGTGTCAGTTTTCACTGAATTTTTTGAGATTCTCCATTCAGCTCTTAAAGGAATTTACTAAGCTCAGTTTATTTTAGAACAAGATACAAGTGTAAGACTAAAAATCACCCCATAGCAGTAATAGTCTACTCGGAATATGCCTTTTAAATACTAAGCAATGTATTAAGAGACATGAAACCTTTGATGGAAACAAAAAGTACTGACACGCTGCGTTATACTAATTCTTATATTTGACAATAAATACTAGACAATTCAATTTTTTTACAGATCAATAGAACTGAGATCTGATTCTACAGTAGGATACTGAGAATATCATAGACAAAGCATGTAAACAGCGAAGAAGTTTTAAGGAAAAGTAAAACAAAAAAGACATTTATATTTAGAATCAGAAAGAAACAGTCAAATTTCCCGGAACATATGATAAGGAATGAGGGCTCAAAGAATTGGACACTCACAGGCAAGAAGGGCAGATGGAAACAGCGAGTAACCTAACAAGCGTGTGCAAATGAATGGTATAACAGGACGTGTGAAGAACAGTAAAAAGGCAAACATTGCTAGGAGATACAATGAATAAAAAGTTGTGGTGAATGAAGATCACGCCCTGAAAGGACATGTCACATAAAACGAAGTTATGGAAACAACTTCAGTTTTAAGTAGGTAGCTTCACAGATGCGCTAACATTGAGCTTATCATGAAAAAATGCACCAAGCTTAATAATAACAAAGTGTTATCACCAAAATATTTGTTATTATTAAGAGGAAAGACCAAAGGATTACTTTTTTTTAATTATTAAATTATATCTTTTTATCTTTTCTAGAACGTTTGAAATGTCGGTTAAAGTCTTGTTTCTCTGGGGGCGGGCTGATACCAAAGATCAATATGGAAAATTTTAGTGTCTGTTTTGCAGTGAAAAACACAATAATTTAGAAATTCTTTAAAAAAATCAAATAGTTGTCCGATTTCAATGAAACACTCATGACTTTTTCACGAAAGAATTAAACTATTTAAGAAATCATTCTTTTTTTTAAAATGTATGGATAAAATATTTTTCACATACGTTACTCCCCACTTATTCAATTTTATGAAACTTTAAGAAATTAATTTTTTTACCACTTAATGCTCAAATTATTTATAGGCACAACTCCTTGGAGAATTTAAAAGATGATTTATTTGTATAAAATAAGACTATGCTTTGAATCGTAAAATAAAAAATTGAAATAAAATAAGACATTATTTAATCAGGAATGGTTTTGATTATTTTTTTTATAAATTACATATATTATGGACGCTATTTTGTTTGCTTTTTCCATGAATAATTAATTGTTTTAATTTTTAAAATTTTGAATTACCATAATCTATAGTCTTAAATCGTTTAAAATTCTGAATTAATTTGTAACGGTTAAGTGATATTGTTTTTAAGTAAAAACTAGATTCATTATTTTGATTGTTGGATATATTAAATTTAATCTACTAGGTTATTGCAGAAATAATGTCCGATTTCAGAAACTTAACTTTATTCTTGAAAAATTAACTGTAGTAATGTTGAAATTGATGTATGTGCGTTGTGGTGCAGTGGATATCGGCTCGGAACGAGAAATCAGGGAGCCAAGTTCGAATTCCAGTTGAATTCATTGCATTCGCTTACGCGCAAATACCCTTGGGAAAAGTATTAGTCCGTCTCTTCCTTCCAGTTATGGGTTAAATAACAGAACAGATTGGATTCTATAGCCTTGGCTGGCAACCAGTCTACCGCAAAAAGTAATGGAAACCTACTGCGGGATAATCTACTGCCCAGTCAGTCATGTCTCTTTCGAAACATGTTCGCCCAAGCGTGTTTCACGTACGGCACTTAACTAACTGAATGTTGAAATTAGTGAAACTATGACCCTTGACCATTTATTGACGAGATTATCTATTCCTCGTTGATAAAAAGTTATTGGCTGTGATGCAACGAAATCTTTGGAAGCTGATTCCACCTCTGTTTTGGATCTAAAAGTTATATCATTTAAAAATGTGCTTAAGCGCTTAAAAATGATAATCAATTAGTGAAGAATAAGGTAAATATGGAGGATGTGAAAAACTCTCGTATCCCAATTCTGTGAGTTTTTGAAACGTTATTCTTGCAACATATGGCTGCGCATAATCGTGGAGCAGAATTGGACTACGTCGATTCACCAACGCAGATCTCATTTTTGTAGGCATGCATGCATTTCAGCAAGTTGATCTCAGTAAAGCTCCGCATTAATGCTCTGATTGGCTTCCATAAAGCTCTAGTGGATAACACTAATGCCAGACCACCAGACAGCCACCATAATTTTTGCTGATGCAATTTTGGCTTTGGGAAATGTTTAAGGGACTCATCATGATCAAGCCATTGACCTGATCGTTTACGGTTATCATAAAAGATCCACTTTTCATAACAAGTGACTATTCGGTCAAAAAATGAGGGATCATTGGTATTATGCGGAAAGAGTATCGAGCACACTTCAAAACACCTACTTTTTAAATTTTTATTGCGATCATGGAGAACCAATTTATCGAGCCTTTTCACCTTTCCAAAACTCTGCAAATGGCGTGAGACTGTTGCAGTCCTGACACCAAGCGTCTGAGACATTTTTCTGACATTTTGGCGTGGGTTTTGATCAACAACTGCTGGCAATTTTTTGTTGTCAAGACTGTAAAACCATTCCCTACCTTCTTCATCTTCAAGACTCTCATCACAAGTACGGAATTTCTGGAACCACCTTCGTACTGTCCGATCAGTTATGGACCCATCTCTCCAGTCTCTATTGATACTGGCACAAGTTTAGAGCCACTGTACCCAAGTTTGAACTCATGCAAAAAAAAGTAAACGAAGATTATGTTTTGTCCTGTTTATAATAAGGGCTTTTATGCTTCAAGAATATTTCTGTTTGAAAATAAATTAAAAATTATTAAAGAGCAAACAGGTATTATTATGTATACCAAAAATTCACTTAATATATTTCGTAAATACTATGTTCAAATGGGTTTTCAAAATACCACACTTTGTTGTAACAACCTAATATTAGCTTGAAATTAAAACTAAAGTAAATGCTTTTTATATTTTTAAAAATGAATTTTAAACCTTAGGTATCGTGTTTTCTTGGAGGTTTTAATTTTAAGGGGAGTGCTTAAACAGGCTCGCCATAAATTATCTGTACAATTTCGACATTTTATTGTGTACATCAGAGTTAAGATTCATCAATGTAGTTCTTTGTATGTTAACGAAATCTTATTAAATTTCTAATTTATATATAAATTGTTCTTTTTTATTAACTTTCGTTTGTCTTTCTAGGTTCATGTTTAATGTAATCATTACTGATCCCTGACTTTTAATGAAAATGACAATACTGTAAGAGAAAGCGCACTATATATCCTGGTTCATAAA
Organism: Ascarosepion bandense; assembly: GCA_037127315.1. Classification (NCBI taxonomy): domain Eukaryota; kingdom Metazoa; phylum Mollusca; class Cephalopoda; order Sepiida; family Sepiidae; genus Ascarosepion; species Ascarosepion bandense. The sequence continues at coordinate 2,146,724 of JBBBDQ010030258.1, read as the reverse complement.
GACACACAGATCCAGCGGAATTATTGTACAAAATATGAAAAAAACCACCAAGTCTTGTTAGCATCCATGTCTGGCACAAGAAGATTATGGAAACAGGGAATGTCATGCAGCAAACAGAAACTGAGCACCACGTCAAAATCAGGAGTTCCTAACTTTTTATGCATCGCTGCCCACTTTTGTATGAAAACATTTTCCACCGCTTACCTGTATAGTAAATATTCAAAAGTTTATAGTGATGGGTAAGTTATATTTTGGCGGGCACTTTTTCTGTCCTTATAGATTCAAGATAGACACTGTGATAAAAAGTTAAAAAAAAATATATTAAATAAAGCACATCCTATTGCCACTTAATTTTACTGGCAAATTTGTTTTTGGTCTACCCTTTTCTAATGTATATCCGAAAAAATATTTGGCCTGAAGAACTATTTCAATATTAATGACTCTTCTTAAAACTATAGAAAATACCAAACTATTCATTTTTTACTGAGATATTTATATCGTATGTTATTTATATTTAGCTTTCTATTTTTTTAAATACAGGTTCTTTGTCTATTTCCTTTCAATATTTTTTTCGCGTAGCACCCCCAAAACTTTCCATTCGCCCATAATTTTTCGTTCAGTTTTTCGTTGCCCACCCAACAGCTGAAATCGCGCACCGGTGGGTGATATCACCCAGGTTGGGAAACCCTGGTTTAGATGTTTTGCGTATAACCAATGCAGTTCATATTGAAAAATTTTGATGTGTTTAGATAAAACTTTATTTGTTCACTGATGTTTTCTAAAAAAAAACCCTACAGAGTTACCTTTTTAAATAGCTTTTTAAAAGTGTAAATATAATTTATAAACAACTTCTATATTAAGAAGAATGGTTATCCTTTGATCTCTAGTGTACGCCATCAGTTGCTGCCAATATGGACACTCAATAAATAAGCAACTTGCATCTTTTTGTTGTTGGTTTTTGTCGTTCTAGTTCTGCCATTTTTAAATCAAAGACGAACCTTAAGAAGAGTTAGAAGGAATGGAATGTTGTGGAGTGTCATGATTGCCGACGTCTTGAAGCGACACAGTGTATAGAAGAAAATATACCAGATTTGTGACATGCTTTAGATCAGCAGTCGCCAACCTTTTGAACTGCATGGACGACTAAATGTATAATTTTAAATTTGGCGAACCACTAATATGAATTTAGAAAAAAAATACATTTATATAATAATAATAATAGTAATAATAATAATAATCGGAAAACTTATTTTATTTGTATGAAATGCACCCATTGAAGGTAACAAAGTTATAGCGCAATTATTTAAATAAAACAAATAAAATTTTTTTAAAGTTTTGTAAGGGCCACAAGTGATCCGTGGACCACTGGTTGGCAACCACTGCTTTAGGTAATTATGTATTTTTCTCTTAAGTGTTGAATGTTCAAACTGAAATAAAAAGGAAAAAAAAAAAACGAACAATTCGATTGTTGATGTATTTTTTTAAAGCAAACAACTCCTTTTAATTTTCAAATTAACGCGACACAGTTTTTTTTACCGTTGTTCTCCCATATTAAACGTTTACAAGTTCTAAGCTTAACATTGCAAATATCAAAATGAAGCAATATTAAACAAACTATAACATTATGGCAGATTATAAACCGCTGCCACTCACTCTTATCCCTTGAGGTGATACTAAAGAAATTGTATTTAATATCCTTAGATTCGCTCTAGAAATAATATGCTAATGGGTTTTAAAACTCGCTATTCTGCCGATTCTCTTCTTTTATAATGTCTTTTTTTACCCATGGGAATCGTAAAGGCTTTCGATCGAGAAACACATCGTTTTTTGTTGGAGGAGGGGGTTATAAACGAGATAAAATTAGAAAAGAACAGCAACAAAATTTTACAAAAAAAGAAAAATTGTAGTAAATCAAAGGCGGAGAAGTTGGCGCCAAATCAGTGTGTAAATCTAGACGTTATGAGTGAGAAGGGAATAAAGTGGCTACGATTGGGAAATTACTGAAAACTAGTTACAGACCCCTCTCAAAATAAGAGAGAGGGAGAGATGCGGAGTAAGTAAAAGAGAGTGAGTTAGAACAGAAAAAGAAAATTATGCAAACAAGACAGAGAGAGAGAGAGAGAGAGAGAGAGAGAGATGGTGAGTAAGTAAAAGAGAGCTAAAACAAAAAAGAAAAGCATGTAAACATGATAAAGAAAGAGTGAAAGTGAGAGAGTAAATAAAAGATAGGCTGTTAGAACAGAAAAGAAAGAAAAGGATGTAAACAGGACTGAGCGAGAGAAGAGATGAGAAGTAAATAAAAGAGTAAGAATAGAAAAAAAAACGACGGAAACAGGACAGAGAGAGAGAGAGAGAGAGAGAGTGTGTGTGAAAGAGAGAATGAGATGAGAAGTAAGTAAAAAAGTAAGAATAGAAAAGAAAACGACGGAAACAGGACAGAGAGAGTGGGAAAGAGAGAATGAGATGAGAAGTAAGAGAAGGTAAAAGCAGTAAAGCAAAGTACGTACGTACGTACGTACTTAAGAAAGAAAGAAAGAAAGAAAAAAGAGAGAGTTGGCTGTATCAGTAAAAACAACTAAAGAAAATTTACTATACCGTCCCATAACAGTTGTTACATTTGCATATATATCTCAGACAGTAAATAGAACAATTACTACTAAAAATTGATAAAAAGTCTCGAAAAATAAACACCGAGTAACCTGCCAAACGAGATTATGTAAATTTATGGCAGAACAGAAACAGTGGGAATAGTAAAGAAAAAATATGGCGAAAAGTTACAATATTTAGAAAATTGTGGAGAGCAATGATCACCTATATCTTAAAGGAACATTATTTTTTCTACTCAGATGTCACTGAAACACCAAATGGAAGATAACATGCCGAAGAACAGCATACACAACATCGCGTGCAGTTGTACCATGAAATACAAATTGAAAACCATTTACAACCTTAAATATGACTAGCAGGTATACATCGAAAAGCTGTAATTCGTGAATAAATCTAGAATTAAGGAATTGCTGATTAACAGTCGCGAGAAAGAAAGCACAGTATTCCCTGTGAAACGAGATATAGTGTGATAATATTTCCAGCAAAAACATGTTTTCAGCTCTGTATTCAGTCTCTTTGTTTTTTTTTTGTTTTGTTTTTTTTTTTTCATCTACATCTAATTAAATTAACAGAGACCATTGAAGAATATGAAGTTTAAATGAATCAAATCTATGCAATGCTTGAACAATCCAGCAAGTAGCTCAAGTATAAATATTAACAGTATATGAAAGCTACTGACTTTTTTATGTGTTGTGTCCCCCACCTAAGACATGAGTAATCATGGCTATCCACAATTTCCTGTCCTTTGTTCTTCTTAGCAATGTTTATTTCTTCTCTGTTCCTACCCGTTAGGCAGTTTACTCGATTTTCCTTCTTGCCTTCACTATGTTCTATGGGTTTTAAGTTCTCCAAGCCTGCTTTCTTCATCATCTGTGCAGGAGATTTCAACTGTCTCTTTCTGATTTTAAGTGTATTTTTGTCTCCATTTTCCTTAAAACTTTCTTGTTGCTTGTATGTTCTCTCGATGGTATTCTCAGCACCCTTCTGTAGAACCATATCCCTGTTATCTTAAATCTCTTTATCGATGGGGAAATTGTCCAGCATTCATTGCCAAATAGAAAGATTGATATTGCGTATCAGTTCAGCAACCTTTTCTCAGTTTCTGAAGAAATTCTCCTGTTTTTAAAAGACACATTTAAATGTTCTAAGGCTACTTGAGATTTTGATGTCACTTTTTTCGTCTGCTCTTAAAAGATTCCTGCATATTTAAATTTCTGTATTTGCTTGTTGTTTTTTTTTTTTTTTTTTTTTTTTTTTTTTTTTTATGTCTCCAACCCCCAATTCAAATCTTGGGCTTTTGCTGACAGCTATATACATTCTGTCTTCTTCCAATTAATGGTTAGTCTTTTCTTCCCGTCTTCCTTTACTAACTAGCCTATGAGTAATATTGTATCCACCTATAATACATTATGTAGGACACTTAGTTTTCTTAAGATGGCCTCACTTTAAAGAATTCGGGTGAAAAGACTCAGCCTCATTTTACGCCCCATTCTATTTTCGTGTACTTCACCGTTCATTTCTGTTCGTATGCAGATGGCTTGTCCCAGTAAATAGTCTGCAGCTGATTAAATTAAATTAAAATAACGAATTTGAGGTTTTACAATTGCCATTTACGTA
>JBBBDQ010030258.1:2032500-2140000 GCA_037127315.1 Ascarosepion bandense | reverse complement strand
ATACAGTACTGTTATACAATGAGCACTGTTTTATTAACATCTGAATAATAATACTATATATATGTGCAGCCTCTTATGTATATTTATGTCACTATATATATATATATATATATTACACCCAACGAAGGTGACAGGAGAAACATAACGTGCGAGTGTGATTTTGGGTGACCTGAGCGTTCAACATTATTTGTGTTTGTACGACTGCATTTGAATAACACTTATCAAACCATTTATTTGATTGAACTGTGTTTTTTCCACCAGGAAGCAATGCCTTCACAACACACGAAATTCAGATTTTTCCATTGTTTTGAAAATTTGTAACAGTAGCTTCACTTAAATAACTGTAATTTGTAAACTAATAATCCAATTGAGCCCAAATTTTGTTATGTATCATTTGAAGGTTAGCACTTCATCAAAATCATATGGATATTTTATTAGTAGCATCATCTATATATCTGGCCCGGGATTTATTGAGTGATGTGTTACAATCTGTTCTGTGAGTATATGATTTTCAAAGTTCTCTTTTTTCATTATGTACCCTGGAAATTTCAATTCCAATTCCCTTATGTCAAATGTACGAGAATCATTTTGTTTCCATTTTACCTAAAGCTTCGTCGTTGTTCAAATATTCGGTCCATTGTATCCTCAGCATTCTTCTGTATAATTACATTTCTGTTGCTTCAAGTCTCATTTGAATCTCTGAAGAGAATGTCCAGCATTGACTGCCATACGGGAAGACAGATATTACGTAATTGTTAAATACTCTTTTTTTTTGTTTCTAACTTTTTTCTGTCTCTTATTTTGCTTAGCTTTTGGAATGCTTCTTTGGCTATCCCAGTGCGCCTTCGGATTTCAATGTTGCACTTTCTGTCCTCCGCTTACTGCCAGGCTTACTGACTCGAAAATTTTCACCCATGAGTAAAAAAGGTGGCGTCACATTCAACCGAAAAGATGTTACTAACGCGACATTAGTTTTGTCGGGAAAATAATAAAGTCAGATACGTTTTAATGTAACTCGCATATAAATAAAACGTTATTTCAAAATGCTGGAAGCATTTTCTTTTTGTCTTAGTATAAACAAAACGAGTTGATTTGCTTTGGACAGTCTGAGAGTCTCTCAATTATGGAGGACATTAGTCTGTAAAACTAGCTTGTTGATCATTTCTTGACGGTAGAGAATTCGATGGAAAAATAAATTATAAGAGGGTAAGGTAAAAGAAACGCATACAAGGTATGCAGAGAATACAGCGAAAGAGAAAGAGAAATAACGAGAATAATAGAAAAAAGACAAACCTCGAAGTGAAAACATTTAAAAATAGAATATAAACTTCATTAAAATACGAAGAGTACGAAGTAGACTGAATATAGATAGATATATAGATAGATAGATAGATAGATAGATAGATAGATAGATAACGAACTATATGATAGATAGATAGATAGATAGATAGATAGATAGATAGATAGATAGATAACGAACAGTATGTGATAGATAGATAGATAGATAGATAGATAGATAGATAGATAGATAGATAGATAACGAACAGTATGTGATAGATAGATAGATAGATAGATAGATAGATAGATAGATAGATAGATAGATAACGAACAGTATGTGATAGATAGATAGATAGATAGATAGATAGATAAGATAACGAACAGTATGTGATAGATAGATAGATAGATAGATAGATAGATAGATAGATAACGAACAGTATGTGATAGATAGATAGATAGATAGATAGATAGATAGATAGATAGATAGATAGATAGAAAGAAAGAGGATGGGGCAAAGGAAGAATTTGTGAGTGCATTTGTTAATGAGTGAGTGAGTTTGTCGCGAGAGAGAGAGAGAGAGAGAGAGAGAGAGGGGGGAGAGAGATCAGAAAAAGAAACGCGTAAAGAGAGTGGGTAGAAACGAAACAGCAGCGAAGAGAAAGAAAGATAATAGAAAGGGAGAGAATGTGTATTTAGCAGACGAGACTAAGAAAACTGTAAGCGTGGAGCATTATGGGTAATTAAATTATTTATATTTAAACTTCGATTATATTTTTCAAAATGTATTTGATTATCACAGTGTATTTTTAAAACATTTTTCTTTATACTGATAAGTTGGGACCGCTATTAATAGACGTAATCATTTTTTGTCATGAAATAATTTTAAATATTTTGCCAATAACACCAGTTTTGGTAAATTGTCTGCTTCACAGACGAAACAGGTTTCTTTTTATACATTTTGAAACGCTGCAAAAAAGAAAACCTCCATCAAAAGCAATCGGCTAATGATGGATATCTGTAAAATATAAACCTTTCATATTGTTAAATAACCATACATCAACGAAGGTCGAATGAATATAAAGAACATAGAATTCAAAGTCATTAGATATTTATATAGAATACAAAGTCATTACATATTTATATAGAATACAAAGTCATAGTGAAGTTGTGGTGATACCAAGCAAGCGAGGGACCGGATGTTTGCCCTCAGAGATCCAGAAAGCAAATGACCAAAACTGGAGAAGAGGAAAGCAAAGCCTGACATACTTGATGGACCTGAGCAGATGGATGGCTGAACATGGTTTGGGACGGATAACAGAAGGGGTGTTAAAAGGTACGAGGGATGGGGAGAAGTGGAAGGCCATGATCGCCTACGTCCTGACACATAGAAGAAGATATATATACGTCTCCGTGTCGACGCATTGAAATGTAACATCCTACGTTTTTTTTCTCTTTGGTCGTAAGCAAGAGCTTATCTTTTAAACAAGCAATGTCGACATCAGAACTTTACCCACCAACTCGAGACATTTCCTCTTATTTTCTCTTTATTTTCCTTTCATCTTTCGTCACTTGACCTCGTATTGTAATACCTCTTTACAATTTCCGGAACGTTCTGATAACTATCATCGTCATTGGGTACTTTGACATCAACACACACACACACACACACACACACACACACACACACACACACACACACACACATACATACATATATATATATATATATATATACATATATATATATAATTTTATATTTGGCTCTGTAATTTGAATATAAATTGCATTGAGCCCTCCACCTTGATCAATTTTAATATTAATGCAATTAATATTAATTAGGATCGGGATTTTTGTATTTATCTACCTGCTTTTCCATTTGGATTAAAGTTATATATATATATATATATATATATATATATATATATATATATATATATATATATATATACTAGCGGTTTAGCCCGGCGTTGCTTAGGTGTAATGAAAGCTTTAAAACTAATCCATGGTCCTGGAGCTCAGACTCTTTGGACGTTGGCACGAAAGACTAAAAAGCAATAGTTGTTTCCAGTTAAAGCGAAAACGTAGACTGAAAGAAAAATGAATGGATGTAAGTCAAATTGAACACTAAGGCCAATACCGAGAGGTATTGGCCTTAGTGTTCACCTTCAGTGAATATAGCGAAGTGGTCTATTTGATTACTTGTCTATTTGATTACCAATTCCGAGCCGTTATCAGTTACATCCTAAGCACATCCAAGCCTTTAATATTTCCAAGTGGTCATCTATCTAGGTACCGACCAGATACAAATCTTATAGTAATATATGAATATATTTGGCTTGAGAAAGGAAATATGATAACTTTTGGTCTTAATAGGTTATTTTTCCCTCTTCTGAAAGAAAATTTTTAGATCCAAATTATTTACACACACACACACACACACACGCACACACACATACACACACACACACATATATATATATGTAATATATATATATAATTTGAATCTAAAGATGTTATATATATATATATATATATATATATATATATATATATATATTGGATCTAAATATATATATATATATATATATATATATAATTTGGATCTAAAATATATATATATTCGTCGTTTACATACAAGCCTGTTTCGCTGTATCAAAACTCATCAGTGTGGCTAGGCATCTACTTTGTTTCTGGCCGGAATCTAAACTCGATTTGGCGTCAGTGAAAGTCGCTAACCCCTAAGCCATAGGCACATGGAATCAAAGAAGGGAAATTTTAGCGTGTTATATATAAGTGGTGTATACACACGCCACTCACCGAAAGAACTCAATTCATTGCTGAAGATTTATTCCAAATTATATATATATATATATATATATATATATATATATATATATATACGTGAATTAACAAATATACATATATGAGTACTCACATGTATAGTATTATTATTCAGGTGTTAATAAAACAGAGCTCAGTGTATTATGAACAGGTATATTATGCTTATATATATTACTTTGACAAGCATGGATAAACTTCCCCGCAATAAGGCAAGGTGTCAAAAGTGAAGTTTTCCCAGGTAGATTTTTTATTACTCTTCAGTATAAAACGTGATGAATAGAATTGTTATAAAACTGAAACGTATAGAAGTCATTTTTTCTTTGTTCTTGAGAATTGACAACTCTCTGGCCTTCTTCAGGTGCTTGAAGTATTGAACTAAACCATTTATTTCAATCGCTGGTGTATGTAATTCTCGTTTCATTTGTCATACCACCTCCGGATGTCTTAGTTATCTAACTCAATTAAGCCACTTTCTCACTTCTTCTGTAGCCAGGTATTGAACTCAAAATATTTGGTCCAAATCACCGAATCTAAGCAACGCCTTTATTCACTGGGCCATGTGTCCTCAACAACGGCCTAAACTTTGTAAATATGACAAAAAGATGAATATGGCAATGTAAATAATATAAATAATGTAAATACTACCTCATCTCAGAAGTATAGACAAACACTATTTATTTATTAGATTTTATTTACACTATTAATAATATTACTTTTTGGAATGATTTGCAAAATATCTATATAATTACTAATTAATTTAAATTTATGAAACGGTAAATAATACTGATTTCCTTACAGATGGTTCACATGTTTTAATACTTTATCAAATGTATATAAATTTATTGTTATGGTGCCCTATCTACATTGGAATGAACTCTTCCTCCTTCATAAATACTAACCTGTGAGACTTCCTTGAGAAGGCAGTCAAGACGCAGTGTAAAATGACTAAGAACACTCCTATTGTGTATATATTTTCTGTTATTCAAATATACTGGTTCAACTTACCTTTTTGTTTTTGTGTCTTTCTTCCTGACCCTAACAGGCCACAACATTTATTAATAAAAAATTGCTAAATGTTAAATATTGCATTGCATTAGTTTCAATTGTATTCACTTTTAGAATGTTTTAGATATAAAATTAGCCTTCTAAACAAACAATCTAATAAACAAATAGAGTATAATATTTTGTTGTAAATTCTCAAGGACAAAAAAAAATGTATAAATTCACTTTTATCATGTGTTTAGGTTTTATTCCAATTATAATCATAATTTTTGAAACAATAAACACTGCCGAAGAGTGAAGGTAGTTAATATAAAAGCGGTGTCATGGGGGGAAAAAAGCGCCCTTTTGATACTATACCTTATTGCCGGAACGTTTATTAATATTTCCCCAGCGTGTATATGTGTATGTATATTCGCGCATCTGTCAATATTTATATATAGCGACCGAAAACAAAAGCAATCCCCATCTTCCTCAGCTCCCACACAATTTGGATAGGAAACACTTTCGTTGCCGGCGCTCTCTATTTATTAAACGTCTCAACTTTTACCAGAATTGTACGAAACGTAAGTAGATGTTGCAAGAACGCCAACCCTCAAAATGTATAAAATAATATATTTAAAAAAAATAATAATAATCTTGCTTTCTCAGATTACTCCTCATTATTTATCTGTCTCTATTTCCTGTTTACGTCTGCTGAACTCAGAAATTGTAGACACCAACGCACGTTTTTCTTTTCCGTTTTATCATTACACCACAAACAAGACGATAAAGCCACTAAGACGAAAGTAGTTGGTGAGAGTGAAAGAAACAGAAAAAAACGTAACTGAGGAGAAAGGACAATAAAAAGAACAGGATTCAAGGAGACAGAAAATAAGGATTGACGTTGCATTTAATGTTTTTAGATTCTAGTTGACTGGAAAGTAAGAATGAATTTGCTAATTGCTGTGAAGTATCTCGAAGCTGTGACATACGGTTCACAATATATAAAGGACTAATATCGAGTAGCGAAAGTGAAGCCGGCAGCTGACGGCTAGCACGGTCGTTGTCTACTCAGCTCATTTCGTTGTCACCCTACACGGACATGTACTACTGTATCTACCGAGAATAAACGTATTACTTATAACTGTGTATTGTCATTCCTCCACGATACAACACTAATGAAAAAGGACAATGAAAAGAACTGGATTCAATCATGCATAAAATTAGGATAAAAGTTGCTTTACATTTTTTGAAGATTGTAGTTGACAGGAAAGTACGAAATAAACTGTGAAAAAGTTACTTAGGAGAAAGGACAATAAAATAAACGTGATTTAAGAATACAAATATTCACGATTGACGTCGCTTTTATATTTTTGTAGATTGTTGTTGATAGGAAGTATTAATTCACCCCCAAATAAAAGTATTTATATCTACTAAAATTTACACCAAATTCTCCCAGATTGAGACTTTCGGTTTGCTTGACCTTTGTGATCGTCGAAAATATATGCAACTCATGTGAGTTATTTTTAAGTGTTCGCTCAGCATCTGCGCTCACATGTATAAACAAGACAAAAACTGATTTTTAAATTGTAAAAATTCCTCAGATATGTTTTGCAGTTAAGAAATGTGAGGAACTCATTGGTTTTTGGTATTGTTTTCATTATTGGTGTTGTTGCGAAACAAGAAACAAATTTTGATTTAAATTTCATAAAGAGTGCCAAAAATGTTATAAAAACACAAACATTTGTTAAAAATTTCTAATTTCTTGGCGTAAATTAACATTTGCGATAAAAAGTAACTTTACATTATTTGGGGTGAATTAACAGAAAAGACATATTGCTATTACAATATGGTATATTTTAAAACAATATTAATAAATATTAAAAAACAAACGAATTAGAAAGCTGAATGTCATCGGCTTTGTTAAGCATATCGATATTTCGGACGGCGAAAGTAAGAAATTTAATGCCAAACGTGCCTGTGTCTTTAACATTTTTCGATATATTACAACTGGCGTTTGTTGTTTATCATCCCCCAGCCTACATTTTTTTTTCATTTATTCAATTACCCGCTATAATGATTATGACTGGCCAATTGTATACGAGTATTCCAATCTACTAGGGTAAGTAAGCATCTACAACAATCCCAAAATAAGTAAGGCGCGTTTGTTCAACACCCACGGAGCCCACTCGTGGCTACAACTGAAACTATGACGATTTGAGGTTAACCAATAATTCTGAATCACCAATTTCAACACAAAGCTTGGGTAAATCTGTGGCGTATGTTTTTCAGACATTTGTCAACGGTGCTGAACTCTAGGATGGACTTCCTGTCACTTTCTTAACAAAGAAGATGAGAAAGCGAACATTCTAAATACTCGGCTAGATGTCCATAGGCTTACCCATTATTAGTTATATATATATATATATATATCCGCAGACAGATCTGTTTCGCTGTATCACAGTTCATCAGTACGGTTAGACATCCGATTGCTTTTAACCCAGGATTGAAACCCGACCGATTTATATATATATATATATATATATATCGGATGTCTAACCGTACTGATGAACTGTGATACAGCGAAACAGATCTGTCTGCGGATATATATATATAAGGACCTTGAATACGTTCACGCTGATTTTTCATAAAAAGTAATGTTTTATTCAGGTGTAGGATGTGCGTTGTGATGCAGTGGAACAAGAAATCGGGAAGCCGAGTTCGAATTCCAATTAAATTTTTTGCATTCACATACGCACAACTACCCTTGAGAAAGGTATTAATCCGTCTCTTCTCTCCAGTTATGGGTTAAATAACAGGACTGATTGGGTTCTATAGCCTTGGCTGGCAACCAGTCTACCGCAGAAAGTAATGGCAACCTACTGTGGGATAATCTTCTGCCCAGTCAGTCATGTCTCTTACGAGACATGATCGCCCAAGCGTGTATCACGTATGACACGTAAGTGACTGAATGTTTTATTTACAAAAAATAGTAAGAAACATTTATGTATTGTTTTTTGTTTTTTTTTATAACCACTACATTTTCCTACCTTTCTGTAGAATTTGAATTCTACGGGGGAAAAAACGGCACGAGTCGACCAATTTTTTGGCATCTTCATAAAAATGAAAGTGCTGCTCGGCCAGACCATGATCGGAACAAATGATAATAGGACGGAGCAATGTCTGGTGAATACGGCGGATGGATTAAACTTCCCATTTAAGAGTTTCCAAGTAGGTTTTCACCCATTTTGCAACAAAAATCACTTTGTCGTGTTTTCTCTCGTATGACGGCCATTTTTTTCTGTAATACGCGCCACAGTGCATCAATTGCAGTCAATAGCGATCTCGCGTGGTGATGGCTTCGCTCGGTTTGAGCAGCGCCTAATAAACTACACCCAGCTGATCCCACCAAATGCAGAGAAGATTCGAACCATGGATATTCGGTTTTGCCGCCGATGTTGATGCATAGCTGGGCTTACTCCACGATATTCTACATTTAGAATTATTGTAGTGTATCCATCTTTCATCGCCGGTCACGATACAATTGAAAAAACATTTCCTTTTCTACTATTGAAGCCGCTGTTCACACGTGACAAGTCGCCGTTCGACGTCTCTCGCTCTCAACTTGTACGGCATTCCATGTCCTTGCATTTGAATACTTTCTAATACTTTTAAACATTTCGAAACTGTTGTGTGATCAAATCCTAATGATTCTGCAAGTTCAGCTTGCACCTGACATGAGTCTTCATGATGTAATGCTTTGAATTCTTCGACTTCAAACTTTTCTGTGCAGCAGAGCGTTCTTTATCTTCAACATCAAAGTTATTATATTTTAAGCGTCTAAACCAATATCTACATGTTGTTTCAGACTCAGCATGGTCGCCGTAAGTCTCAACAACAATTCTGTGTGCTTCCTCTGCAGATTTCTTTTGAATAAAGTAGTACCGTAAAATTCCCCGTAAATACACTTTCTATCCGAGATTTTTAATGTGATTAAAAATAAAGCAGTTTTTACTTCGGCAAAATGACATACATTGAAATTCAAGTTTGCTAATACTATTTCCTAACAGATGCGTTACCATCTGAAACTACACGCACGCAGTCATGAGAAGGCCATCTGCTGGAAAACATCAACAAGGTCCTAATATATATATATATATATATATATATATATATATATATATATATATAAACAATTTGCGATTACCACACCAAGATATAATACATTAAAAAAAGTGATCATATTTTATCAATAAAACGGGATACAGAAGTATCACAACGTTTAAACTTTGCTAGGCGCCTTTCGACCGACCCTTCTTCAGAACAAAAATGGTCGGGAATTTAAGACTGAGTTACTAATAAGAAAAAATTATTAGTTTGTTTATTAATTTAAAAGAATAAGAGGAGTTGGAAAAATATGTATTCATTTATTTGTTATTATTATATATATAAATGGTAATAACAATTGTAATATTAGCCATTTCGCTTCCTGGAAACATTTTGGCATTCATTGACTGAATAGCCAGTTATGCTTTCTTTTGAAATTTATTAAATCTTCTCTTAAATTAAAGTTATTCTTCTTTTGTTTTTTTTGTTTTTTTATTTTTTTGTTTCAGAAAAAAGGTTTCTCCAACAAAGTCTCCATCTTTTCCTGAGAGTGTCTTTGTCGAGTTGATGAAGATGGCGGTTAAGTCTGTCCCCTTCAGTTTCGATAATTCCATGTATTGACAAATAGATGGAGTAGCCATGAGTAGTTTATTGGCTCCTTTGATGACCAACATTTTTGTTGGCTTTCATGAGAAACAGCTTTTCGATAAGATTGATAAACCAGGTTTCCTTATAGTAGTAAAGCGGAACCGCTCTTGTCACATTTGAATAATCTCCATCCTGCGTAAAATTATATTATGGAGGTAGAAGAGAACAATTAGTTACCTTTCCTGGATGTTCCGGTAGAAAGAACAGTTTCATGCTTTCTTTCTAGTGTTTAACGTAAACACACTTTCTCTTGGGTTTACTTATCTTGGGACTCTTTTGCTCCTAGAACCAGGAAAATTAATCTTATCAGTTATTTTACCCATTGGGCGCTGATGTTATGTTCTGAGTGCAAAACTCGATGCTGAAACAACTATTTCTGATGAATGGCTGTTTCCGATGTGTTATTACATCTGCAATTAAAAGAAAGATTGCTAATTTCAATGAGGCTGAGATCTATAGGCCATCTAAATGTTCTGTATATGTCAGACTACCGTGGATTGGTCTCGCTAGTCAGATATACGCCGATAAAATTTCTGTTACCATTAAGCGGTGTTTCAATACTGTTGTGGTCCGGAGCATTTTTACAAGTAGAAGGGCTTTTCCGCCTTACCGTAAGCATTTTTTGTCTGCCTATCAAAGCTATTTAGTTGGTTATCAGTATAACCGCCGGTGCGAGGTTGACTATGTGGGCAAAATCTTCCAGAGATTGGAATATAGAATCGCACAACATGTCCCGGGTTAAGTATGTAGACATAAGCGGTGACATCCGGGTGTTCGCAGACTCATGCCTCCGCAATTGGCGGTCATTTATTAAATTCTGCTTCGTGCAGGACAAGTTATTCCCTTGAATTTTTCTCGGTATTGCACATACTGGAGTCTATTAGTATTAACATGCAGAGACCTGCTTTGTGCATGCAACGAGAGAATAATTTTGTTACCACTCCCCTTATCCTTACATTTTAACTTCGGAAAGTTAAAAGTTCTTTTTTTCTTATTAGCAACTCAGTCTTAAATTACCGACGATATTTGTTCTGAAGAAGAGACGGTCGAAAGGCACCTAGCAAATTATATATATATATATATATAATTTGTTAGGTGCCTTTATATATATATATATATATATATATATATATATATATGAGTCTACGCATCGTTCATTCAGTAATGAATTAGAACACTCTAACTACTGACGTATATATACATGGTATATCACACGCTAAAAGTCTGCCTCCTCACGTGTATGTATACATGGTATATCACACGATAAAGGTCTGCCTTCTCATAGCTCAGAGGTAGAATTGCCCGACTAACGCCAATGCGGTCGGGTTTCAATCCTGAGTGAAAAGCAATCGAATGTCTAACCGTACTGATGAGCTGTGATACAGCAGACAGATCTGTTTTGCTCATCATATATACATACATACATATATATATATATATATATATATATATATTCACACTATTCGGGCCTTGTTTGATCAAAAGATTCTAGGAGGAGGCAGGTTCAAATCCCACCAGGTTTCTCGAATATCCAAGCTGGCAGATATAAAGAAATTCTTTTGCTGTTTAATAATAAACGCATAGCATCTACTCAAATATGAGTATCCATTAAAAATAATGTGTAAATAATATATATATATATATATATATATAGTAAGAAAGATATATATAGATATACATAAATTGTTATTACCATATATATATATATATATATATATATATATATAAATTGTTATTACCATATATAAATATGGGTGGGGGGTAATAAGAATGGTAATATTACCTATTTCCCTTCAAGGAAACATTCTTGCATTCATTGACTGAGTAGCCAGTTCGGCTTTTTTTTTAATTTATAAAATCTTTCTCTTAAAGTTTTTTTTACAAGAAAAAAGGCTTCTCAAGTTCACCAGTTGCTATTTCTCTTGCCCGTATTGTTATATCTACCTAGGTATCCTTGACAAAATCTAACGGGGAATCTGTAATGTGATCGGTCCCAACTTGGCAGCTAGGATGCAGTCGCTTTCTCACCGACGCAGTGTGGCTTCCCTGTGTCTCTTCTACAAATACTTTCACGGCTTCTGCTCCGATGAACTTAGCTCACTGATACCCCCTATATATAAATTTACTCGATCCACAAGATTAGCTACTAGGTCCCACCCTTTTATTGTGAAACCGATAAATTGTAAACGCAAATTCTATTCCAGTAGCTTCTTTACTCGCACTTCTCGCCTGTGGAATTCCCTTCCGCTTACTTGCTTTCCCGACAACAATCTTCAAGTATTCAAATGTAAAGTCAATAGTCATCTCCTGTCTCACTAACTTGCATCCTCTCATGCTCTTTTCTCCAGTATTCTCTTCCTTCTCATACCCTCTTCCCGATACACCCTGTAACCTCTCACTCTTTCTCATAACATTTCTATGTAACCTCCTGCACAACAGTGGCAGTAAAGTGTCTTGCTTATGGCAAAAATATTCGTTGGTACAGTCATTTCGCCTAGAAGCGTATTCTCATCGCTGTTGCAAGATTGCTGTTGCAAGATTTGAAAACAAAATGGATGTTGTTTTGAAATGTCAAAGAATGCGAAGAAAGACCCAGGTGCAAGTTAGATTTTGTTTTAACGACAGAGATCAAAGAAGTCGGCACTCGAGATATACCTGGTAGTGCCAGATGTCAAATGAGGTTCGCCTATTTATGTGAGGTTCGACAGCAGCAGTCAGCAGTTTAGTAGTTCACTTTAGAAAGAGAACTCGTGCGAGTGCTTGTCTCCAGCCAAACCCCCACTTCAGGCAACACGTCAATGAAGAAAAGAGAATAAAAATAAATTGTATATTTTATCAGCAAAGCCGAGAAGATATTCAACTTTGGGGTCCGTCTATTCTTCCTCAAACTGATATACAACAGTATTGACAAAGGTTTCCTTCCACAACCTCTAGTTGAAGTGGTGTGGAATGTCAACATTTTGATGTCATTATAAGCTTTGAAGCTTATATATATAATGATGTGAAATCCGTAGAGCAAGAGGATAGTCCAAAAGAATCTATCTAATATAAAATATTAAAGAGTTAGGTCTATTCTATATAGAGAGCTCAATCGATATTATCCATCGCAATATGATGGATATAAAACTCAACACATCATATAAATCGGTTGTAAACTATAAATTATTTCGACGATTAAGTTTTTAGTACCCATCCCATCAAACTGCATGTTACAACTGGTTTCATTTTATCAGAACATTAAAAAAACTGGAAGCCAAGCGACATGACCTAGAGACAAAATTTTCCGAGTGTTATAAAATTATTGTCATAAATGGTATAGGGGTGAGAAGTAAGCTACTTATCGGTCAAGTGTAGCGATTGGTGGGACGTGTGACCCCAAATTCAAGATACATACCCTCACAATTGTACATATATCCATGCGTACACGCGTACGCACACACACACACACACACATATATATATATATATATATATATATATATATATACATGCATAGGCATATATATATATATGCAGCACATAAGCATGTGAATATATCTACATGCACGCCCACACACACGTATGTAAAAACCATATACGCACACAATTGCAAAAACTCATATACACATATGCTCCCAAACTTACAAATAAACCTCATATATGCACACCAATATCTACGCCCTTTTACAGGCATATAAGAAAGTAACTGTACACATATAACAAATACATAAATTAAAGCTAACTCCAATTCCCTCAGTAAGTAAAGAACTTGAAAATAAATTCTATCAACAAATATTCAACGTAAAATGTAAGTAAGTTTACAAGTGGATTAGAATGGGGTAAACTAAGGTCCTATTTAAAAGGTAATTAAAAATTATTTTTATGACGGTATTTAAAAATGATCTCATTTCTCTAAAATTTTTGCAAAAAAAACAAAAAACAAAAACAGAAACTCAGCTCCGATGATTAAAGACATCATAACGGTGTCCTCACGAAACTTCGAAGTCGGCATGAACCTGCTCAGTTAAAGTGACATATTCTTTGCACGAAAACTATCAACGCTCTATATCCATCCCAACATCGAGCAAGTTACGCTAAAAAAAAAAACTGCTGCGCAAAACAGTTTTTATCAGTAAAATTACTAAAAGAAACAACAACAATCTTGGCACCAAAAACAATCGCAAATCAACACTATATATATATATATATATATATATATATATATATATATATATATATGGCTATCACTTTTATTGCGAAATTGCGATCATACGACGGATTGTTTATTGACGATGATGTCATCGGTGCATTCATTTAGCAGAAATCTGGACGCGAGATTGCATTCAGAAGAGAGTGAAGAAAGTAAAAGAAAATGTCAAGAATGATCGAAAATATCTTTCTGTCATTATGTTCTCATCATCAATAAAACAAAAACAAGAAAAAACAAGCAAATGAATTTTTAAAAAAATACTATGAAGTAAATACTATTTACGTAACTTGGAAAAAAAAATAATACATATCGATTTAGTTGGGGAAGTGACCACATTAAAAGGTCAGCGAACAACTTTCGTCCGCCGTCACGATTCAGTTTTTTTCCTGGTGAGCTATTATCTACATACAGAGCTGATGATAAGAGCATGAAAAGATAGAGAGTAAGAGAAGGAAATAATAATAATAATAATGATAATAATAGCAATAATAATAATAATAATAGCAATAATAAAAATAATAATAATAATAGCAATAATAATAATAATAATAGCAATAATAATAATAATAATAATAATAGCAATAATAATAATAATAATAACAATAGTGTGCCACATCCATGGATTTTAAAGACTTTAAATATATACAAGATATCGCCCGTCATCATCAATTTCATCAAACAGTGCATGTCTATATGGAAAACAACCCTTTACCTCAATCATATAAATGGAACCTATAAGTCTGATGAAATAAACATCAAAAGAGGTATATTTCAAGGTGATTCTTTATCTCCCTTACTATTCTGCATATCATTAATAGCACTAACCAGTCAACTTAATAAGACAGAATGTGGTTATAAAATAGGCCAAAAGAAAATAAGCCATCTATTTTACATGGATGACTTAAAGTTATATACTAAGAATGATAATGAGCTGGAAGGTCTTCTTCAAACTGTAAAATGCTTCAGCGAAGATATTGGAATGAAATTCAATTTGAATAAATGTGCTAAAGCTACAGTTTTACGTGGATCAATACAAGAAACATCCTCAATTAGCTTAGACCCTGCTATAACAATAAAAGAATTGAAACCAGAAGAAGCTTATAAATACCTAGGTGTAAATGAGAGTGAAAACATTCACCATAAAAAATGAAAGAAATAGTGCGTAAAGAGTACTATAGAAGGCTACGAATGATATTAAAAACTGAATTGAATTCTCAGAACAGAGTTATGGCCATTAATAGCCTTGCAATTCCAGTTGTTCAATATAGCTTTAACATCTTAAACTGGACTCTAAACGACATCAGGCGAATGGATGCTAAAACAAGAAAGCTTCTTTCTAAGCATAAGATGCATCATCCAAAGGCTGATGTAGACCGTCTATACATACCCCGTAAAGAAGGTGGAAGAGGTCTTATTCAGCTGGAATTGTCATACAAGACAACAACTATTGGCTTACTAACATACATAGAAACAACAAAGGATTGGATGATACAATTAGTAAGGCAACATGAAGAAAGAAAGAAAAAATATTCAATAATAAAAGAAGGCAGTAAATACAAACAAGATTTACAGTTAGTAGATTCTGTAGAAAAGCAAAACAGAAGCCAAGAACCAACTATTGCGGCAAAAAATATGAAAATGAAAGCCAAAGATAAAGCTCTTGAACAGATGAAACAGCGCTGGCAAGACAAACCTCTGCATGGCCAATATCCAGAACGTGCCAATAAATCCAATGTTGACAAAGTTAATACTCATCGATGGTTACATGCATCTGGATTAAAGTCTGAAACTGAAGGCTTTATTCTTGCAGCACAAGACCAAAGTCTTTTCACTAGAAACTTTCAGGCAAATATTATGCATAATAATATGGATCCAAAATGCAGGTTTTGTGATAAACACCAAGAAACAATAGACCACCTAATCTCAGGCTGTTCTGTGCTTGCTCCACATGAATATAAAAATCGCCACGATAGAGTTGGGCAATATTTACATTGGGCAATGTGCAAACATTATGGAAAAGCTGTAAACAAACAATGGTATGAACATCACCCAGCACCGGTTACAGAAATAGAAGATGTAACCATTCTATGGGATTACACCATCTACACAGACAGAAAATTGAAGCAAACAGGCCAGACATTATTGTTAAAAACCAGAAGGAGAAAACTAGTCTATTAATTGATATGGCTTGTCCAGCGGATTGTAACATAGCAATCAAGGAATTTGAAAAACTGTCAAAATATAAAGACCTGGAAATTGAAATAGAAAAAATGTGGAAATTGAAAACAAGAGTTGTGCCAGTGATAGTAGGTGCACTTGGAATGATGAAAAATGGAACAAAACAACACATTGAAAGAATCCCTGGAAACCCCAGCTTAAGAGATATACAAAAAATTGTCTTATTAAGTACAGCCCACACACTAAGGAAAACTTTATCTATGTAATGCTGGGGATGATAGGGAAGATAGAAAAACATGAAATGGAGTCATAACAACACGCCACAACCTGCCTTAGGTCTCCCCGCAGAGTTGGTAGGTAGTGAGACCAAAGCAGAAATCGAAATATGATGAAAAAATGACATAATAATAATAAACTCTAACGATTTTGGGGAATTGATTCTTTCCATTTTTAGCCGAAAAGATAACATTGCTACTTTCTTGATTTTGTATTTAACAAAATACATCTTGATAAACACATCTCCTAGCCCAGCCATATCAGATGACTAGTGTTCATATGGTGTTTGATCTTTTTGATTGATATGTGTGCGTGATGGAACCGGTTGAAGATCTTGCTTAATTACAATCCTGAT
The DNA here is from genome assembly GCA_037127315.1 of Ascarosepion bandense. Taxonomy (NCBI): domain Eukaryota; kingdom Metazoa; phylum Mollusca; class Cephalopoda; order Sepiida; family Sepiidae; genus Ascarosepion; species Ascarosepion bandense. The sequence goes on along the minus strand of JBBBDQ010030258.1, from coordinate 2,123,147 downwards.
TACTTTATAAAAGCGGGTCTTGTCCGTTTATGTATTCTTATTTAATGATTCGCTAAAGGAGAAAAATATCCAAGCATTTTTTTTTTAATTAATTCAATCCATTTTGTTTTTCATCACTCAAATTTGGTTGTCTTTATTCTCTTTTTCTTTACAGACCAGATTGAAGATTGGATCAGCAATGAAGACAAAAACTGCAAAAAAAAAACAGCCTATGCTCTTGTACACTTTCACTTGAAGATAGCACAAGAATAGACTGGAATTCTGAAAAAAAAAAAAGAAAAAAAAAAAGAAAGCCTATAGAGAGATCAGAAAATCATTAGATGTTAATACAAAATCTTTTACTAAGCATTATTTTTTTATGTTAGCAATACACGTGGAAAACTGTTCAAACCAAAGCTAATACAACAGAAAATAGTTTTTCATATTAGATAAATAAATCAGTTTACCTATAATAGATTTAATTTCTGTCTGAATTTCTGGGATGAGGAGTTATCATTATTTACACTATTGAGATTAGGACTATTGTCCTCATCTTTGTTGTTATTATCAAACTAAATTGCGCCATGGTGCCATTTTTCCCACAGATCGTATCAAACAGACACTACTATACTGCACAGTTGACAAAATCAGAAAGAAACAACGCGCATGCGTGAAATTAACAACATAAAATGGCAAAAATTCACCCATTGCACTATATATATATATATATACACACACACACACACACACACACACACACACACACACACATATATATATATATATATATATATATATATATATATATATATATACGAAGAAACAATGATTTTAAATTAATTGTAGATATTTTTGTTTTTTTCTTTTTTAAATTACGATGGTGAATATGACTCTAATTTATTTGTAATGCATCATAATGTTTTTACTTCCAGTTCATTATATTAACTAATTTTCACATATTGCAATAACTCGGCCATTTAAATCAATTTCCCTGTTATCTTTTTTAAATGTGATCTGTAAATCTTCGTCTGAATTTGAATGCATGCAATTTTAAATAAACTGTTTAACATGGAGTAAAGATTTCTATAATACTTATTTATTTAGAGTTTCTGCAAATGAACTATTTAAAAGAAACTCACATAGCCTCAGGTCCAATGTAAATATGGCGAATGAGTCATGGCTTGAGTATTCGTCTTGTGCTTAGTTGTAAGTAGAGAAAAATATGATCTCTTGCATTTTTCGTTTCTCACCTATCTATCTATCTATCTATCTATCTATCTATCTATCTATCTATCTATCTATCTATCTCAGTATATTCATTATCTATCTATCTATCTATCTATCTATCTATCTATCTATCTATCTATCTATCTATCTATCTAAACTTATTTATAAATGAAACTTTGTCTGTATAATTGTAGTTCTTAGTCTCAGCCATGATACCGTTTACTCAGAGGACTTATTTAGCCTTCAAAATTCAGTTTACGACGAAAATAACTTATTTGATATTGATAACAGGAAATCAAAATTTGACTTACATCCATTCATTTTTCTTTCATTCAACGGTTTCGCTTTAACTGGAAACAACTATTGCTTTTTAGCCTTTCGTGCCAACGTCCAACGCTCCAGGACCATGGATTAGTTTTAAAGCTTTCATTACACCTGAGCAACGCCGGGCTATACCGCTAGTATATATATATATATATATTTTCCTAACAGAAAAAATATTTCACTGCCTTATGATGTGCTAATCAGATTGTACCGAAAAACAACGGCTCTTGTGTTGCAGTGAACTATGTTTTTATTAGAAACTTATAATAAAAATATTACCATATATATATATATATATATATATATATATATATATATATATATATATATATATATATAAACTTATTTATAAATGGAACTTTGTCTGTGTGTGTGTGTGTGTGCGCGCGTGTCCCTTACCTATAGACTCCAAAACGGCTTAACCGCTTTTCTTGAAAATTTACACAGTTGTACTATAAGCGTTTGCGAGTGTTCTTACTTAGGTTTTGTGTCGAGGTACCCCCGATAAATATCGAAAATCGAAAAACTCGGGTTATAGAAGGAGTGGTTCGATTTTAATCAAATTTGATACACTCATAGACAAAGACATAAGAAACGATATTCAGAAGTTTCAAGGTTGCAGTTCTTGCAATAGTGCAGAAAATCGGTAATATATATATATATATATATATATATATATATATATATATATATATAGATAAAAAGGCAAGATGTTTTTGTGTGTGTCTGTTTATCTGCCTGTATGTCTATTTTTTTCAGCCCTTTTATTTAAGTTTTTGATTCGGGTTTGGCTCTAAGTTGGTATAATTGTAACTCTAACAGACAACACAAGACACATTCCCTTCATTATCATTAACTCCAACCAACCTCCCACAACAACAATGAACCAAATATAGGGAGCAGAAGAATTCAGTTTTGCTTTTACCTCCCGAAGAAACGTTAGACACCCAACGTTGAAACAAACATATGATTGTCGAGGACATATATTTAAAAATAATGTACATGTTCTAAAACATAATTTATAATATATATATATATATATATATATATATATATATATATATATATATATATATAGGGTCGTAGCTGATGCTAAAAAAACACCGGGCACAGAGAAAATTGCCCGGATTTATTAGTTGACAATGTGATGACGTCATCAGTGTCATCCGTTTCCAGAAACTATGGTTTTTGCGGATTTATTCGGCTATTCCAATTGAAATTAAGCACAGAACGTGAACTAAAGCAGGAAATTGGGTTCGGACTTTCTGAGTATAACCAGTCTTCGTTTCTTATTTATGTATTTTTTTTACAAATCTTTTTCGGCGTTTATGCTCCATTTGGAAAAAAATTAGCTTTACTGTTCTGAGGTTCTCGTTATTTATTTATTTATTTTATTAATTTATTATTCCTCCCAAGACAGTTGAACAACCCCTCCCCCACCACCCAACCCTGTGAAATCTTTAAGTTTCGTAGATGGTCTGTTCTTCAAATTCAAATTCGCTCGTTTGCTTTGTACACGGACAGGGAGCTTAGCCAGATCTTAATTTTCGGGAAAAGACAAGAGTTGAAGATATAACTTTCTTAATTCAAATTTCCTGGGTTAACCTGCGTGGTATGTGTAATCGTTTCTTATTTATGTATTTTTTACTAATCTTTTTCGGCGTTTATGCTCCATTTGGACTTTAACAAGTTTAAACTTAGTTAACTCACCACCCTTAACATTTTTTTAATAGGAGTAGATAGACCAAAATATCGCCCGGTTCATTCCCTCCCTCGTCTATTGAACAGGAGTAGAGGCTTGCCCCTTGTTTCCTGTTTAGGATGTGGTTTCCGGCTTTCTCTTCTCTCTCTTCAGAACTTGGTATTGGTGCTCCCGTGATTTTCCTGCGATCTGGCCGGTTGGTGGCAACGGCTCATCACTGTGAGGGTACCGGGTTGGCAGTTTCCTGGTTGCTGCTTCCGACTGGTAGTTAGGAGCCCTAACTCTTGCGTAGCGTGCGTCAAGAGCGGCTGCTCTGATCAACAGTTGTACAATATCGGGGTTCTTGTACTGCCATGTCGCTCATGGATAGGTGTCCCTGCAAGCGCTTTCGGTGGGCAACTCTGAGGCCACACCTTGTTGCAGCCCTAGCCAGTTTCTCTCCCAGCACAGATCGCGGATAATGACCGCCTGTATCCTATACTCTAGGTCCCTTTCTATAAACAAAAACCTATGACGAACAAAATCAGAAACAACCCTAAACCAGCTAAAATCAAACCACCTAAACCCTTAAACTTTTCCTTATAATATCCGTGGCATTCGTACTAACTTTCCTAGTGTAGAAGCGTTCCTGCATGAAAAGTCCCCGGACATCCTTGCACTCTGTGAAGCTAACCTCAACTCATCTACTCCCTCCTCTGACCTCTCTATCCCTGATTATCTTCCCCTCTTAAGGAAGGATTCCACAGTCCACATGCATGGGCTGGGGGTCAGCGAACACGTCAGCGAACACTTCCCCATAGCTAGGGTGACTTCACTCGAATCTACTGACCACCAATATGTATGTCTCCGTTTGTCTCTCCTCAGTTCGGTTAGTTACCTATTCTTTCTTTACCGTTCTCCTTCCTCTCCTGACTGCTCCCTACTAGATAGCATTGCTGACAACATAGATAAGGCTATTTCCTTCCACCCATTCGCCCACATATTTGTGTTCGGAGACCTCAACGCCCATCACCCTGAGTGGCTTGAAAACTCTGTTACTGATCCAGCGGGCATCCACGCCATGAACTTCGCTATTTCCCAATCCCTTACGCAAGTGGTGGACTGCCCCACTCGCTTCCCTAGCACTCCCTCGGGTCATTCCTCACTACTAGATATATGTTTCACCTCTGCACCTGACGCCTATCAAGTCTCGCAGCTTTGCCCTCTCGGCAACTCCGGCCATGCTGTTGTCTCTCTCAGTATTTCTTTCCACTCTCACTACCCCCAGGAGCCCCCTGCCTATAGGACCTCCTACCTCTACCAAAAAGCTGACTGGGATGCCTTTCGCGATTTCCTCTGCGACGTCCCCTGGGGAAAAGTGTTCGATCTACCAGTTGATGACTGTACCTCCGAGATCTCTTCATGGGTGAAAGCTGGCATTGATGCCTTCATACCCACCAGGAAGTATTGCCTAAAACCTCATTCCTCTCCGTGGTTCTCTCTTGCCTGCTCGGCCGCCATTGCCCACAGGAACCATTACTTCCGTCTATTCCGGAAACAATCATCTGACCAAAATAGGCGCCAAACGGTTGTTTGCTGAGAGAATGCGACAGCGTATAGCTGACTGCAAGTTCGGCTCCAAGGACTATTGGAGGATTTGCAAACGAGTGCTGAACAACAGAAAATCCTCAATACCCCCTTTAATCCATGAGCTTGAGGTTCTCACGTCATCTGCGGACAAAGCAGATTCTCATCCAACTCTACATTTGACTCATCTGGAGTTTACCCTCCCGACTTCCCTATAAGAACTGAGGCCGAATTGGACGACGTATATATTACACCGACAGTAGTATCCCGTGTAATTTCAAAACTTGACCCCCATAAGGCGAGTGGTGGCGATGGAATCCCGGTGATAGTCCTTAAGAGGTGTGCTTTTGAACTCTCCCCTGTCCTCTCTAAACTGTTTAACTACTGCCTTTCTGCTTCCTGTTTTCCTGCATGCTGGAAGTTCTCTTCAGTCGTTTTTGTATTTAAGAATTGTGGTGAATTCTCGGAACCATCCAACTATCGCCCTATCAGTCTTCTACCGATATTCGGGAAAGTGTTCGAGGCCATAATCAATGCTGAAATAGTTCAACATCTTACTGCCCACAAACTCTCTGAGAGGCCATATGGCTTCCGCTTTGCCAGGTACACGGCCGACTTGCTAACAACCGTAACGGAGTACATGCTCCAGACTCTTGATGAGTCTGACGAGGCTCGTGCGGTTGCTCTGGACATCTCCAAGGCTTTTGACAGTGTTTGGCACTCTGGCCTTCTATGCAAGCTACGGGGTTACGGTATTACCGTAGCCTGCTTGACCTAATCCAATCTTTTTAAATAACTGCAAAATGAAGGTCGTTTTGAATGGGCATGCCTCTTCACAGCACGAATGCTGGTGTCCCACAGGGCTCTATCCTGGGCCCGACGCTCTTCCTTATTTTCATCAACGACCTCCCAGATGAGATCAAGGGCCATGTAAGCATCTACGCAGATGACACCACAATATACTCCCGCGCCAGTAAGAAAACTGTCGCGGCGGATAGACATAATCTCGCTACTGACCTTGAACAGGATCTACACTCTGTGGTGAATTGGGACAAGAAGTGGCTTGTCAACTTCAATGCGTCTAAGACCAAGCTGTTGTCTGTCAACCATCACAGGCAACCTCTCCTGCTTCCCATAATCATGGACCAAGCGATTCTCCCTGAGAGCAATACACTGCGCCTCCTCGGCCTTACCCTCTCTTCAGACCTCAAATGGAACCACTATATCGAATCCATAACTAAATCCACTGCTAAGAAGGTTGGGTCATTATGCCGATCCAGGATGTTTTTTCCGCCTGAATCTATCCTGCATATATACAAGTCAACCATCCGTCCGTGCATGGAGTAATGCTACCATTTATGGTCAGGCGCCCCTGCCGTTCACCTCAGTGTTCTCGACAGGCTCAAAGGAGAGTATGTAATGTGATAGGTACTGACTTGGCGGCTCGACTGCAGCCACTTCCCCACCGACGAAATGTGGTCTCTCTTTGTCTGTTCTATAAATACTTTCATGGCTTCTGCTCGGATGAACTTAAGTCACTGGTGCCTCCTCAACAGGTGTTTACTCGTGCAACCAGATTGGCAACTGGGTCCCACCCATTCACAATTAGGTTAGCCAAATGCAGACGAGAATTCTACTCCTTCAGCTTCCTCTCTCGCACTTCCCGCCTGTGGAACTCTCTCCCGTATTCTTGCTTTCCTGATGGCTACAACCTCCAAGAATTTAAATGCAATGTCAATACTCATCTATTAACCACTGGATTCTAGCTCTCTCCCCACCCCATATATCCTTCCCTTTCCCTCCACCTATGTAACTTTCATCACACCTGCATTCTCAGCTTTCTATTGCTCTTCTCTAACTGGTCTGTACTCCTCACTCTCTTCTAATTAATCTTTTTACAGTTATGTAGCCCCCCCTCCCCGCACATCAGTGGCATTTCTGCCTTGCTCGGGTTGAAATGATTAAAAAAAAAATTAAAATAAACAGGTTTTTACTGCATTCATTCGGATGTTTTCTTCGTTTTTCTTTCTTTCTTTCTTTCTTTCTTTCTTTCTTCGTGAATTGTTTAGTTTGATTTCTGACGAAGACATTTTTCCTCGCCCGGATTTTCACTATGATTGCACGGATCGGCCCGGACCCGTGCCCGATGTGCCCGGTAGTCAGATACGGCCATGTATATATATATATATAAATTGGAATCAAATATAATCAAATACGCATCAAGTATGACATAATAATAAGATAGATAACAAATAGGAAGTGTTTATAAATCTACCATGTTTCATTTTCATTAAAGTTTTATCAGAGAATGAGATCTATAGAAAGGGAGAAATATTGGTATTTTCATTTTTTATGTTTGATCTTCATTGGTTAAGCAGGCTTCATGTGAATTTGACCAGCGTCATAACGCCTTAACTAATACTAACGCTGCTTAACAAGTCAAATCCATGAGAAGTCTGCTTAACAAATGAAAAACAAACGCAATAACAAAAATACCATAATTTATTTCTCTCTGTACATCTCATTTTCTGGTAAAGCTTTACTAAAAGTGAAACGTCAGATTTATCAACGTTTCCTAACGTTTTATTTGTTTTTTATCCTATATATATATATATATATATATATATATATATATATATATATATATATATACTACACGTGCGTGTAAATGAATGGTTAGAACGTTCGCTTCTAACGATTGCGTATTTATTAGGGTGATGATTTCTCTGTGGTATCAGTTTGGCTAGGCGGTCCCAGTGTGCCAGAAAAAATACACCGGGATGTTCTAAGTGAAATTGGGAAGAAGGAACTAATCGAAATCTGTCGATAGTTGTGCTAGCAAGAAATCACGTGTCATGGTGACCGAGAATTTAAGCGTACGGGTCCTGTTCAAAGTGTTAACTGCGCCAGATTAAGCTTTCTCCCCTAAAAACTGTAACTTGGTTCTGCTCTGCCTAGATAGAGTATAAAACACAGGTGAGCCCTGTGGGTGTTAAATATACGCAAATATGTTTGAACAGGCGTCTGCTACAAGGATTGTGTAGCACATTTAGCAGACGAATATGCACAGAAACTTGTAGCAAGCCATCCCACTGTCTATTTATCTATTTATTACAGTTCTATTAATATCTATCTATCTATGAGTATACCCCTGCCGTCATTTTTTACGACAAAGCAGGAAGGGTACACACACACACACACACACACACACACACACACACACACACATATATATATATATATATATATATATATATGAATAGACAGCGGTTTTTATGATAATAGAGATGATTATACGATTAATTAAAACAATACATCAGATTTAAGGACGCTTACTCATGACAAAAAGGGGCGCAGGTTCGAATTCTGCTGGAGTGTGCATATCTTTCTTTAGTAAGATTCCTCCAATGTTTAGTTGCTAGAAGAAAAGCCATTGTGTGTGTGTGTGTGTGTGTGTGTGTGTGTGTGTGTGTGTGTGTGTGTGTGTGTGTGTGTGTGTGTCGGATAAAATATCAGTTTCTGAACATAGATCAGTGCAAACAAAACACTACATTTCGTCACATGACTATTTACTACTAATTTTAGATTCTTACTACCGAAAGAAAAAAGAACTTCAGCCACGTTATTCACTGAAGAACGCCATAAAAGGGATCGTTCGAAACATTGTCATATCTCTAAAAGCAACAAACTCAGTGGCCCGAACTACTCTAGTAATGATAAGGACTATCTGAAAATTTCAGCGGGTATCATTTTTTAAACTTGATGTAGAATGCGTATTCCGAAATGTCGTTAAAATAAGCTCAGTAATTCGAAGAGAGAATGTAATATAAGTAATTTTTGAAGTGCTTACAAAAATAATTGTGCATTTAAAAATAATTTTTAGAGTTATTTCTAGTTTTATTGATATTCAATGACATAAACATCTTCATCGTTTTTTAGGATATTGGTGTTGAATGGTAATAAACAACTCGCTGGAAGTAAAATGATATTAGTGTCGAAAACATTTCATCGCAGCATAAGGTTGGAATAGTTGGATGTGTTTGAAAATGGGAACAACGCACAATGAATATTAATTTAGATATTAATTCCAGAGGTTAAGCGGTTGATAAATTGAATTAGTAATGAGATAGTGAATTCAGTCGAGCCAAAAATGAGAACGTTAGTTTACGTTTTATAAAGAGCTAATATCCAATAAGGTAGGACAATTTTAAAATCGTGGTATTGCAGTCAATTGGAAAGTTGTAGTTTCAAATGATAAACAAGGAAAGAAAACATTTTTTTTTCCAAATCATTATCGTCTAATGCGTGTGGCATTATGCATTTTCCCTAATAATAGACCTGTTCTGAATATATATATTCATGAAAACTCTGATGGTATTCAGAGTGCACCGTCACTCTCTCATGATCAACTCTCTGTCTCCGGACGGAAAGGATCCCAGATGAAGCTCCACAGAAGTGTAGAGTCTCGTCTGGGATGAACAGACAAGAGCCCGACCCTGTTTAAGGCAGGGCTTACGGGATATTTTTACCCAAGCATCCACATCGGGTATCTGTCCTAGTGGAGAGGTGGTTAATATCCGTGTCCCGACATTCAGAGAGAAATCCAGACAAGGCTTCGCCAAAGAGTACAGTTTCGTCTAGGTTAAACAGACAACATCCCGACTCTGCCTTAAAAAGGGTCTACAGAATATTTTTCGCTGAGCTTAAGAGCTCATACTTCTCACTTTAATTGTCCTTTTGGCGCATCCGCCCGAGTGGGGAAATAGTTAACCCTCTAGGGCCATTCGTATCATATTTGATACAGTATTTCCCTATAAGGAAACATTTGGTATTTCCCTATAAGGAAACATTTGGTATTCATTGACTGAGCAGTCAGTACTGCTTTCATTTGAAATTTATAAAATATTTCTCTTAAAAAAATTTTCAGGAAAATATTTCTTTCAAGGCTTGTTTTCATACTGTATCAAATATGATACGAATGGCCCTAGAGGGTTAATATCTGTGCACCGAGACTCTCTCTTAGTCAACTCTCTGCCACCGGGCCGAGAGGAATCCAGACGATGCTACACCGAAGGCTGGAGTCTCTTCTGGGATAAATTGATAAAAGCCCGACCCTACCTTAAGCAGAGTCTACAGGTTATTTTTTGTTGAGCTTAAGGGCTCAAATTCCTATCTTAATTGACTTTTTTGCCACATTTGCCTCAGGAATCCGCCCTAGTAAGAAGGTAGTTAATACCAGTGCTCCGAAACCCCCTTTTGTTCAACTCTCTGCCTCCGGGAGGGGGAGGAACCCAGACGAGGCTTCGCAGAAGTGTAGAATCTTGTCTGTAGCAAAACGGTCACGAGCCTCACCCAGCCTTATGTAGGATCTATGGGGAATTTTTTCTCTCACGTGAAATTCGGCCTTGTGCCACATCCAGACTCTGTGGGGAGGCAGGTTAATATTAGTTTACTAAAACTCTAAACTTATCAGACTCTGTACCTTCGAACAGAGAAGAACACAAATAAGATTATGTCGAAGGACAGAATTTTGTTTGGGTTAAATAGACAAGAGCCTAATACCGCGTATGTTGGGCTTACGGAGAATTTTTGCCCAAGCATACGTGCTCGAAATGCCCTACGTTAAAAAAAATCGACCTTGTGCGACATCCTGCCTTTGTCAGGAAGGCAATACAGATTTCATTAAAGCTTACTCATACCGATTCTAATCTTGCGACATATCTTTGTTGCTAACCGATAGGAAATCATATTTTTGTGATGGAAGTACTGTTATATTTTAAAACTTTTCCTTACACCTTATGGTGTGTAGGGCAGCGTTTTTGCTGTTTCCGTAACAAACTGTGTTTGTTTTTTTGTTTTTTATGGGGTAGGGTTGTTAGCCTTGCGCTCAACCCCTAAACATGGAGGAAAGTCATTGTCTAAGCGTAGCTTAGACGTAACACACGGCGAAAGTAGGGGGTGAGGATCGAACTCACTACTCAGTTATAATGATTCTAGCGAGACGAGGTTGTTAACCATTACACCACGACGAAATGCACTGATATATTTTAAGTTAAGTTTATCTCTTATTTTTTTTTACGTATTTATTTTGAAGATATATTTTGAATTTTTTTCAACCATCCCCATCATTTTTTTATTTATTGATATAGTTTTTGTGTATTTTAATTTTTTTTCCACAAAATCGTCAGTAAAATTCTTTTCTTCTATCGCATCTTTTGCTTAATCATTTTGGTTATCATTTTCTACGTGTTTCTTTTTTATTTAATCTGTTTGTTTTATCTCGTGTTACGTCGGCCATTTTTTTTAATTAGTTAATGTCTTTACACGTTTCTCTTTTTATAATCTTTCGTTTGTAGTAATCATTTCCTGATTTGTTTATTATGTGCTTTTTAATTTTTTAATTAATTTTTTTATTTGCGTTGTTTTGTTATAAACTGCCTTTGCTTTTGCTGGAAACAACAATCATCGGAAAAACAAGAGACACAGAACATGGATATATAAAAATATAAGCATCAATTTTTATTCTGCGTCGGTGACAGTTGTGTGGAAGAGAGAATCAGGCACATACGAGGGAGCTGTCGAGAGTTGTTGACTTGCAGGATTTGTCTGCTCTTCTTCTCTGCGTTCTCTCGATATTTTGCTTTCGGCCAGAAAAAAAAATGAACTAATATAATCTGAAGTTTCCACGCATTTTTGCTTTTTCAGGTTTTCGTTTAATTGTGTCATCTATAGCCAGACACATCCGACAATCATCTTCGTTGGCTATTGCCTTTCAAGCTGGCTACCTTTGATTTTAATAACACTTTTGTCGGTCATTGTTTATATTTCCTGCCTTTGATGTTGATCAAATTTCGTCGGTCTTGTTTGTATTTTCTGCCTTTGGCGTTGCTCGACCTTTTTTCGATCCTGTTTGTATTTTCTGCCTTTGATGTTGATCAACATTTTGTCGGTCCTGTTTGTATTTTCTGCCTTTGATGTTGATCAACCTTTTGTCGGTCCTGTTTGTATTTTCTGCCTTTGATGTTGATCAACATTTTGTCGGCCCTGCTTTTTTTTTTACCTTTGATATTGATCATAATTTTGTCGTTCACTTCTTTGTACAGTCAATCATATTTCTATTGTAACACAGAAATATATTACAATTTCATTAAATTTATTCCTTTTATTTTTTTGTCGTCAGTCCTTTAGTTCCCCACCTTTTTTTTTACTATTAAATTTGGTTTCCTTCTTTTCGAGAAGGATTTTGTTTTAATTTGTAAACCTCAATTAAACCAGCCTTCATATATATTTTTCTTTCATTGTTTTCGTAAATTTGTTTTTCATTGTTCTGTATCTGTTAAAAATGTTTAGTGTTTATTTTTTCCTGTTTTTCAGTTAAATAAATAATTACAATTAGCAAAAAAAGACCGATAAATATCGGCCGAGGAAAACTCAATCAACAGTAAATACTAAAAAAGTGACCAATATAAAAAAAATTGACCACCAAATAGATTCAAGAAAAAGTCCGGACGCCAAGAATAACCGAAATCAAGAACAAATGTTGCAACTGACGCAGATAAAGACAACAACGACAACTGCAAAAACAAAAACGAAAATATAGTGGTTGAAGATTTGCATTCTTGCTGGAAGTCTTCACCAAACTGCGTAAGCAAGACAGAGCCAAAACTAAGAACATCTTATCAAGGAAAATGAGCTCTTGATAGACCTTCAGGAATTACAGAATGTTGAAAAAAGTATTAAATTTAACTCTCCAGTTTTGCTCTGTTGATAAAGCTTAAGCGTGATCTAATATAGCAACTATTTCAGTATGAATATCCTTGGGGCAAACGCTTTTCTGCAGGTACTTGTTAGCACTCCGGTGCTAATTTTCAGGAGAAGTCGCTACTAGTTATATTTGAAATCTTCTTTGAACAGTTCGATGTCAGTTTACCTGTAAAGAAACAATGTAATAAGAAGAGATTAAATTAATGCATGCAAGGTTTCTCAGCGCTAGCATCAGTTCTGTTATGGCGCCCCTCCTAAAAGAAATAGACTCGTCCTCTTGCTACATATAAATTAGCTGCGTGATCCGAAAAACAGAATCTGAAACCTGAGACAATTTGGAAAAGTTTTTGGAAAGGATGGAAACGAAAGGGAAATTAATACTGAGCATCAGGAAAAGACTGCTAAAGTTCCTGGGACATGCAATGAGGAAGAAGGGCTTGGAGAACCTGATACTAATAGGCTAGATAGAGAGAAAAAGAGACAGGGTAAAGCAGCCGATAACATAGTTGAAGGGCCTGAGCAGGTAGATGACAAAACGGGGATTGCGTGGTGTAACAGGAGAACGCGTTCTAAGAGCCATCATGGATAGGGAGACGTGGAAAATCATGACTGCCTACGTCCTGAAAGGACAAGGCACAAAGAAGAAAAAGCTTAGTGAGCCGGTTGCACAATATAAGGGAAGTCAGACTGGCAACTGGGTCCCACCCATTCACAGTCAGGTTAGCCAAATGCAGACGACAATTCTACTCCTGCAGCTTCCTCTCTCGCACTTCCCGCCTGTGGAACTCACTCCCGTATTCTTGCTTTCCTGACGGCTACAACTTCCAGAAATTTAAATGCAAAGTTAATACTCATCTACTAACCACTGGCCTCTAGCTCTCTCCCCTCCCCTGTATAACCTTCCCTTTCTCTCCACCTATGTATCTGTCATCGCGCCTTCTTTCTCAGCTTTCTATTGTTCCTTTCTAACTAGCTTGTACTCCTCACTCTTTTCTAATTAATCTTTTAACATTTATGTAACCCCCTGCACATCAGTGGCGTTTCCGCCTTGCTCGGGGTGAAATGATTAAAAAAAAAAAAGTCGTTGGTAGATTTAATCATTAACGATCCGATCCGTGAATGAGCTGTCAGAGAGCTGAGGTCAGCAAAGTAATTTCTCCATGGCAGTGTTTTCTTTTTAAAGGGGTCATTGGATTTTCTGAGATACTCTTGACTCGTAAATAACTCCAGGGCAAGATGCAAAGAAATCGAATAAAAAGAAAACTGATAATTTTGAGTAAATTCGTTTGAAACGAACCAACAAGCAGACTAATTCTTCTTTAATGATACAACACTCTAGCTTCAATTATAATTCTACAACATAGTACAACTTCTGAAGGTTTTCCAAGACCGACAATCATTTTTTAATTCCTTACATTCAGCGAACAGACGCTGTTATGACTGTGTTGATCTGTTAACCCTCAAACTTTGAGCAACCTGTTCACTCGTCTTTTTCAAATAAAACACTATTTTAAATAAACAATTTCTTTCTGTCTTAATTTCACACTGAGTAAGAATCCTTTTACAATGGAAGCTTAATAGAGTGATAAATGAACTTTTGTATATCGAAACTCGTAGGAAACGAATCAGTGATGATCATATAAAGACTATGCGAGTTCGAACATCACTGGATGTTCCACACTTTCGGCTTTGTGCCATATCTAAGCCATGCTTGGAAAATCTTTCAGGAACCTCGACGTGCTGTAATGGTAATTTTCTAAGCGTAGCTTAAACGTGGCACAAGGCCGATAGTAAGGAACACTACTCAGTTGCAATGATTCTAGCGAGACAAGTTTGCTAACCATTACACCACCTTGAGGTGCCACCTTGACCTGCTGTAATGGTTTGCTAGCTTGTCTCGTTAGAACAATTACTACTGAGTAGAGAGTTCGATCCTGATTGGGTGCGCCATACTTTTGACTTTGTGCGACATCTAGACCTAACTTAGAAAATTACCTTATAAAACACTACGAATAAATAAAAATAACCATAGAAATTTGGGCAAAGTTTAAACTTTGTGTCTGAAAAAAAAAAACGGTGTGTCGAAAGAACGGTTATTCCTTTAACACTAGCATTATTATTCGATAATGTTTATATATATATATATATATATATATATATATATATATATATATATATATATATATGTGTGTGTGTGTGTGTGTGTGTGTGTGTGTGTGTGTCTGAACCTAGTACAATGCGATATTAATTATTTAACTTTTATGAAGATTCATTATTTACAATTTTATAAAGATGTAAAGTTGAAAAGAAATTTTTTTGTTCAAAACTTTATAAAAATTATCAAAATATATAAGAGGAAGGAGTGCTCGCAAATTATCTTTAAAAAATTTATATGGTGAGAGCAAATGAAAGAAATGCCCGGAGAATGAATTTTTAAAAATGTATGTAGTAAGAGCAAATGAAAGAAATGCCCGGAGAATGAATTTTTTAAAAATTTATATGGTGAGAGCAAATGAAAGAAATTGCCAGGAGAATGCATTTTTTTAAATTTATATGGTGAGAGCAAATGAAAGAAATTGCCAGGAGAATGCATTTTTTTAAATTTATATGGTGAGAGCAAATGAAAGAAATGCCCGGAGAATGAATTTTTAAAATTTATATGGTGAGAGCAAATGAAAGGAATGCCCGGACAATGCATTTTTTAAAATTTATATGGTGAGAGCAAATGAAAGAAATTGCCAGGAATATGCATTTTTAAAAATTTATATGGTGAGAGCAAATGAAAGAAATGCCCGGAGAATGAATTTTTAAAAAATTGATATGGTGAGAGCAAATGAAAGAAATTGCCAGGAGAATGCATTTTTTAAAATTTATATGATGGGAGCAAATGAAAGAAATTGCCAGGAGAATGCATTTTTAAAAATTTATATGGTGAGAGCAAATGAAAGAAATGCCCGGAGAATGAATTTCTTAAAATTTATATGGTGAGAGCAAATGTAAGAAATTGCCAGGAGAATGCATTTTTAATAATTTATATGATGAGAGCAAATGAAAGAAATTGCCAGGAAAATGCATTTTTTAAAATTTATATGGTGAGAGCAAATGAAAGAAATGTCCGGAGAATGAATTTTTAAAAATGTATGTAGTAAGAGCAAATGAAAGAAATGCCCGGAGAATGAATTTTTAAAAAATTCATATGGTGAGAGCAAATGAAAGAAATTGCCAGGAGAATGCATTTTTTAAAATTTATATGATGGGAGCAAATGAAAGAAATTGCCAGGAGAATGCATTTTTAAAAATTTATATGGTGAGAGCAAATGAAAGAAATGCCCGGAGAATAAATTTTTTAAAATTTATATGGTGAGAGCAAATGTAAGAAATTGCCAGGAGAATGCATTTTTAATAATTTATATGGTGAGAGCAAATGAAAGAAATTGCCAGGAAAATGCATTTTTTAAAATTTATATGGTGAGAGCAAATGAAAGAAATGCCCGGAGAATGAATTTCTTAAAATTTATATGGTGAGAGCAAATGAAAGAAATGCCCGGACAATGAATATTGTAAAATTTATATGGTGAGAGCAAATGAAAGAAATTGCCAGGAGAATGCATTTTTAAAAATTTATATGGTGAGAGCAAATGAAAGAAATGCCCGGAGAATGAATTTCTTAAAATTTATATGGTGACAGCAAATGAAAGAAATGCCCGGACAATGAATGTTTTAAAATTTATATGGTGAGAGAAAATGAAAGAAATTGCCAGGAGAATGCATTTTTAAAAATTTATATGGTGAGAGCAAATGAAAGAAATGTCCGGAGAATGAATTTTTAAAAATTTATGTAGTAAGAGTAAATGAAAGAAATCCCGGAGAATGAATTTTTTAAAAAATTTATATGGTGAGAGCAAATGAAAGAAATTGCCAGGAGAATGCATTTTTAAAAATTTATATGGTGAGAGCAAATGTAAGAAATTGCCAGGAGAATGCATTTTTTTAAATTTATATGGTGAGAGCAAATGAAAGAAATGCCCGGAGAATGAATTTTTAAAATTTATATGGTGAGAGCAAATGAAAGAAATGCCCAGGCACAGTGAATGTTTTAAAATTTATATGATGAGAGCAAATGAAAGGAATGCCCGGAGAATGCATTTTTTAAAATTTATATGGTGAGAGCAAATGAAAGAAATGCCCGGAGAATGCACTTCTTCTATAACTCGATTTTTTCGATTATCGATTTTCGATATTTATCGGGGGTACGTCGACAGAAAACCTAGCTAAGAACACTTGCAAACGCTTATAGTACAATTGTGTAAATTTTCAAGAAAATCATTTCTGACGTTTAGGAGTCTATAGGTAACGGACACAAACACACAGACACATTCACACACACACACACACACACACACACAAAGTTCCATCTATAAATAAGTTTAGATGTCTAGTTAAAGCCATAAACATGCGTACAAAATATTAAGATTTCGACATTGAATTAACTATAGAGGTATTGATAAGCCACTAAACAAACAAACCAACCAACCAAACAACCAACCAATAACAAAATAAAAAGTCAAAAATTCCTTTGTCTTATATGCAACGTAGAGGCACAACATGCGATGGATAATTTATCGTCTAAATTACGCAAAATTGAAAATAACACTTACATCTGATTTTCTTCTTCTTCTATGGGCTTTGTCTTTTGAAGACGTAGGCAATCATGGGTTTCCACGTTTCCCTATTTCCGGTGGCTCTTAGCACATTTTCTCGTGTAACATCTCGCAACCCCCGTTCTGTCATCCACTTGCTCAGGCCCTTCAAATATGTTATCCGCTGCTATCCTCAGTCTCCTTTTCCCTCTATCTGACATGTTAGTATCAGATTCTCCAAGCCCTCCTTTCTCACTGCATGTCCTAGGAACTTTAGCTGTCTCTTCCTGATGCTCAATATTAATTTCCTTTTCGTTTCCATTCTTTCCAACAACACATCATTGCTCACATGCTCGATCCATGATATCCGCAGCATCTTTCTGTAGAACCACATTTCAGTTGCTTCAAGTTTTTTCTTCATCTTTGATGATATTGTCCAGCATTCACTGCCATATTGAAGAACTGACATCATCCCATTTTAACAGATATATTTACAAATTTACACAAATGTATTTTGAAATACTAAAGAGTAAATTAATTCAGTAAAATCGCCACTGGTTTCAACCAACGCCTCCAGACGAATTTAAAATCTCCTGCAACTCTTCTGGATGGCATCCTTGTTAAGTTGGTGAATAGTGCCCTAATCCTTGCTTTCAGTTCATCTTTGGTGTTACAAGGAGTTTTGTTGGCTTCACGCTCAACTGCGCCCACGCATAATAATCAAGTGGGGTGCCGTCTGGGGAGTTAGGTGGTCAGATTTAAGGTATGGTGTGGTCGTAGACATGGTTTGACATCCATACCTGGGTCCTTCTGCTTGTGTAGCATGGTACAGTGTCATGTTGCCAGACATAGGGTCTTCCGGCAGCCACCCTCTTGATCCAGGGCAGCACTACCTACTCAAGACACTTGATGTAGGCTCCCGCGCTTAGTCTGAAGTCTTGTTGGATGAATGAAGGTATAACATTGTTATCACTAGACCCCTTTGTAGTTATCATCAGCCTCATTTACGAATCCTCCGCACTGTCTTCAGATTATTATCCAAATACTCTGAAATTTTTGTATTAGAACTTCCGGCGCGAACACTAAGCAGTACATCATGCCGTTTCTAAATTTCTGGCGGAGTGAATTGTGTCACGGGGAGTGTCCAACTGACCCTACTATACTGTGCAGTCAACAAAAAACAAAACAAATAACGGGCATGCGCGAAATTAAAAATAAAAATGGCGGTAATTTACTCATCGCATGCTGTATACACTAAAATACAGGAAATAATTTCTTTGGTAAAATAGGGTTTTATACAACAGTGAGTCTTATATTCCATCGAATAAAATATAAATTTCTCGAAGAAAATTGCTTTTCATAGACTGAAGGAAATTGACTTTACAAATTTAAAAAAAAATCCTTTTTAAATAAATAAGAAAATGAACTATTTTTATCCTAAGTAAACATATTCTTTTATAGATTTCCAATAAAAATAGAATTTTGCTTTTCCATTCTTAGAATGATGCTTAAGATTAAAAAAAGGTTGGGGAAAACTTCTTTTTTTTTTTCCTGTTATTGTTATTTCTCTTATTTATCGTAATTCAGTCAACATAAAAAAAAATATGAACGTCCACAGCAGAAACACAAGTTTTTTAGTATGCTTCTTCTACCTTCTTTGTTTATTTTTAAAGTTGACGCTGTAGGGAGGAAAATGAGTCGACTGTTTTCAGTTATCTCCGGCGGCTGATTGGTGGTCCGGGGCTCTTTCAGCTTTCTCCAGGAAAGACGCAACCAGAGACATCAAAATTATCGCGGGTCATTAACACTATGACGTCATCACACACCCGTAATTCAGATCCCACGGAGTCTCACTTTTTTTCTAGTAGGGAGGCGCGTTTTTCTGTTTATTTTTCTCCTCACCCATTCCCCACTTCCCCAGCACACAAATGTACAGAAAAAAAAATAAGTACACTTTTCATTTCTTTCTTTCTTTCTTTCTTTCTTTCTTCCTTCCTTTCTTTCTTTCTTTCTTTCTTTCTTTTATGTTTAATGTTTTTTTTATAAATACACAAATGACTGAGCGTTAAATCCTGATTTACATTGTATTGCTCCCTGAATCATTCTATCGTAAAATATCGTCTCCGATAGACGGAAAACACAAACCTTTTTCCAATCGTTTAACACTAAGCAAGGCGACAATGCCACTAAAACACGGGGGTGGGGGTGGGGTTACAAAGAGTAAAAATGAAAGAGAAGGGAGGATTAAGGAAAGGACAAAAGATGAAGGGATTCAACAAGACAGAAGATGGTGATTAACGTAGAATTTAATGTTTTGGAGGTAGTAGTTATCAGGAATAATTGGATGTGCGTTTTGGTGCAGTGGATATCGACTTGGAACGACAAATCAGCGAGCCGTGTTCGAATTTCAGTTGAATTCCTCGCATTCACTTATTCACAAATACCCTTGGGAAAAGTATTAATCTGTCTCTTCCCCCAGTTATGGGCCAAATAATAGGACAGATTGGGTTCTATAGTCTTGGCTGGCAACCAATCTACCGCAGAAAGCAATGGCAATCTATTACGGGATAATTTTCTGCTCGGTCACTCATGTCTCGAAAGAGACATGATCGTCCAAAGCGTGTATCACGTATGGCACTTAAATGACTGACTTTACTATGAGGCTTTTCTGGATTAACTAATCATTGGCACGGTCATGCGCTGATCTTAATTAGAAAGCGGACACCCAAAAGTAATTAATAGCAAGACAATTCCGGCAAGACAACGCGAAGCCGCACGTTTCATTAGTGTCTAGGTAAATATAATTAATTATTACATGGGAAATGTCCAATTATCCACCGATGCGAACAGATATTACACTTTCAGAACGTCAAAATAAAAAAATAAAATTCTGAGAATATGGAATTATGACGTTGCATGGAAGATGATAGAAGGTAACTAAAAAAAAACTTTAATATTGTATGAAAATGACGTAAAATCAATTAAGAAAATAATAATAAAAGAAAAATTAATTTTTCCAAAATGTAAGTTATAACGAAACTTGAAAGGGTTTCTGGTCACAAGTGCGATTTTATTACCCCACTTCCGAACTTTTTCTTTCCACTTTCCAACGAGATCGTTCAGACGTGTTCGTAAAAGTAATGATTTGGTCATCCCGATTTGGTCATCCCGATTGGGTCATCCCGATTAGGTCATCCCGATTTGGTCATCCCGATTTGGTCATCCCGATTAGGTCATCCCGATTTAGTCATCCCGATTAGGTCATCCCGATTGGGTCATCCCGATTTGGTCATCCCGGTTAGGTTATCCCGATTGGGTCATCCCGATTTGGTCATCCCGATTAGGTCATCCCGATTTGGTCATCCCGATTAGGTCATCCCGATTGGGTCATCCCGATTAGGTCATCCCGATTGGGTCATCCCATTTGATTTGGTCATCTCGATTAGGATCGTGGCTGACTTGAGTTCGATCGTCTTTACCCGTTCTTATCCTTACTGTCCATAAATTATTTCTGTACCAAAAAGGAAAACGGACACACTCAAAAGACCTTTTAACTCTCATAACACTCAGTTAAGTGCCATACGTGATACACGCTTGGGCGATCATGCCTCGAAAGAGACATGACTGACTGGGCAGAAGATTATCCCGCAGTAGGTTGCCATTGCTTTCTGCGGTAGACTGGTTGCCGACCAAGGCTATAGAACCCAATCTGTCCTGCTATTTAACCCATAACTGGAAGGAAGAAACGGATTAATACCTTTCTCAAGGGTATTTGCGCGTAAGTGAATACAATGGATTCAACTGGAATTCTAACTCGGTTCCCCGGTTTCTCGTTCCGAGCCGATATCCACTGAACAACAACGCACATCCTTCGTTGTTTGTTTTAGAACTCTGCTTCGCTGCGGCGCCGTCATCGTAGTCGTAGGCGTTGTCAGCTCGCATCGGCGGCGGTTGCAGCTGTAACGGCGGCGGCAATGGCAACGGCTAAAGGCAAAACGGCGGACGACGTGCAGCAGCAGCGAACGACGGTGCGCCAGGCCTAGAGGGACGGGATCTAACGCACACGACGAGCTACAGTAAACATAAAAAAAGAAACGTCCATAGCAGAAACACAAGTTTTTTAGTATGCTTCTTCTACCTTCTTTGTTTATATACTGGACACACATCTTTACCGAAAAAATACATACAAACCCCCACAACCTTAACACCCACTATATAAAAGAAAAAAAAAAGAAAAAAAAAAGAAAGAAACAAAATAATATCTTCTTTTTATTTAAATTCTTTGGACTGTTATCCCCATATTCATGACGTTTCGGCCGTTTTACGCTCCGACCTTCTTCAGGTGACTAGAATTTTGAGCCAAACCCTTTATTTCAATCACTGGGGTAAATTGTTCTTGTTCCATGAGCAATGCTATTTCCGGATGTTTTAGTTATCTCTATTTAACTCAACTCTCTAAGTGTTTGTTCGCCACTACTGTCGCTAGGTATTGAACTCACAGCCCTTTGGGTCAAGTCACTGGATCCATCCAACGCTTTTATCCACTGTGTCCTTGAGGATTCAAAGGTTCAGTTAAAAAAGTAAATTCACCTGAAGAAGGTCGGAACATACAACGCCCAAAACGCCGTGAATATGACTATAAAGATGAGGACAATAGTCCGAACATTGTAAATAATATAAACACCTCATTGCAGAAATATAGACAAATAATGTCTTCTGTTTGTATTTAATAGACCGAAAGAAATTTTTATGCTATCCAACATAATGTTAACATACGATATCCTCCTAAGGAAAAATAAAAAAATATTAAAAAAATATTATGTTCATTAATTTAACGATTCTTATTTTTTGAAGGTATATACTCCATTTAAAAAAAAATAGTTAAGTAAGATAGTCACCCATCTTTTCAGTCTGTTTGCAATTCCTTTTGAATACCTTTCTTCGAGACAAAAATCGTCATCAGCGGATGGTTATCCGTTTGAAAAATAAACTTTTTGTCTTGAATATACTTGTGAAACATTTTTACAGCAAAAACCATTGTTAAACTTTCTGTTTCGATTTGGGAGTATTTTTGTTCTGCGGGCAGAAGCGTTCTTAAGACGTGATAAACAATTTTTAGTTTTCCATGATTTTGTTTATGAAGCAATACGGCCCCTCACCCAAAGTTGCTAGCGTCACTTGCTAAATATATTTCCTTGCTCGGGTCATAATATGTTAATGATAGATCAGAAATTAGAGCCGCTTTCGATTTCTGAAATGCTTTCTCGCATTCTTCAGACTAGACCCATCTTTCATCTTTTTTTCAACAATTTATTCAAAGGTTCTCAGATCACATTCATGTTAGGAATATAGTTACAGTATTAGTTTGAACGCTTGTAAGAATGCAATATTTGTAGGCGAGGGCATGTTTTTTTATAGCACTTGTTTTCTTAGGATCCGGCCTTCTACCTTTGTTATCAGTAATTTGACCTAAATACTTAATTTTTGGTAGAAAGAATTGACACTTGTCTATATTGAGCTTAAAAACGTAATCACTTTTCCTTTTAAACAACTTGTTCACGTGCTTAGCATCTTCATTACTGGCTATACTTTTAATTAACACATCGTCAAGATATGCCATAACGTAATCCAAACTACTTAGCATCGTGTCCATTGCTTGGTGAAAAATTGCGGATGATACTTTTACCCCGAACGGTGATCTGTTAAACTTTGTCCACTACTATTATAATAAATAGTGACTTATCTTCGTCGTCAATCTGTTGTATCGCCGAGGTGGCAGAATGACACCGAAAAGATGGGCGCTATGTATTTACAGTACAATATCCGTTTTAAGGGATATTAATACAAATAAGACAAACACCAGAAGACAGAACAACAAATAGTAGAAGAGTGGAGAGGTTAAGTCTTTATAATCGCAGAGAGCACAGTCCGATACTAATTGTCAATGGCACTCCGAAAACCCAGACTTTATTTTTAGAGCTACCTCGGTTTACAGACTATTCCATTCTTGAGAGCGCAAGTGGAGTGTTAGCTGCTCTACAACAATCAATTAGCACAATATATTTTTCCATCCCAAAAACTGCGGCCATCACCTACCCTGCAGATGAAAAGACATTCACTTTTTTTTAGAGCAAGTGAGAAGGATTGCTTCTACTGCATGGATTGTCTGTTAGTCACTGGATCAAAGTGATGAACTTAACACTGATCTTGGGTTAGAGTTTGGCGCGCTTTCGAACTGGTGTCAGAAGACGTGGTACTCACTGAGCAGAAACTTTCCTCATGCCAAGTTCATCGGACAGAATATTCTCAACTCTCTCACGAAATATATTAATAGCATTGGCTATTTGATTTCTAGTCGATTATAACAATTGTAGGACGTTCAGCCCTTGGGTTATCCTCAAGACTCCCCCCTCTTCTAAATTCATCTACCAACTTTTGCACCGCTGGTAAAGACTGAGCGTCACTCCCCTAATGTAGCAATTAAGCCAGCATAAATCTCCTTAGGGTTCTTGATAACACCACGATGTTAAATTTTAATTATTTTCCAGAGAAGTCACTAGAAGTAACGTGTATTTTTTTTTCCTGAAACCAAAACACTGCGCCTCCTCGTGTTAACTCTCACAACAGACCTCACGTGGGACGATTATATTGATCCATAGCTAAATTCGCTGCTAAGAAGGTCGGTTCTCTGTGTAGGGCCCGGAAATTTTTCCCGTCTTAAACCAACCTGCACATATATCAATCTACCATCCGCCCGTGCATTGAATACTGCTACTATATCTGGTCGAGGGTTCCTGCTATCCACCTAGGAGTTCTTGACAAAATCTAACGAAGAATCTGTAATGTGATCGATCCTGACTTAGCAGTTCAGATACAGTAACGTTCTCACCGGCGCAATGTGGCTTCCCTGTGTCTCTTCTACAAATACTTTCACGTCTTCTGCTCTGATGAACTTAGCTTGCTGGTGCCCCCTATGTATAAATCTATTCGAGCCACAAGATTAGCAACAAGGTCCCACCCTTTTACTGTGAAACCAATAAATTGTAAATGCTAATTCTACTCCATCAGTTTCTTTTCTCGCACTTCCTGCCTGTGGAATTCCATTCCGTTTACTTGCTTCCCCGACAGCTACAATCTCCAAGAATTTAAATGTAAAGCCAATAGTCATCTTCTATCTCACTAACTTGCATCTTCTCTCTCATGTTCCTTTCTCCATCCACTCAACTCTCATCAGTATTCTCATCCTTCTCTAACCCACTTCCTGACACCCCCAATAACCTGTCACTCTTTCTCATAACTTTCCTTCTATGTAACCCCCTGAGCACCAGTGGCAGTAAACTGCCTTGCTTGGGGCGATATAATTATAAAAAAATGATATAAGGTTTCCTGAAAAAAACAAAAACAAAAAAAAACAATGCAGTTATTAATAAGAAGAGTTGAAATTAATGTATGCAAGATTTCATGGTTCTAGCATGAGTACGTCATAGTCAGTTGCTTGGGTAAAATAAGTCATCATTATGTTGCAGGTATCACCTCTTTGTTTGTGGTGTGTATAGACATGTTATATTTAATAGTTTCTGGAAAATTTTGGCCGCAAACAATATTTATGAACTCATGTGAGTCCGGGTGAAAATAAAGCAAAAAAAAAAATAAATAAATAATAAATAAATTTAAAGCAAAAAACAATGTATGTTATTAGCAAAAAGAATTACATGTGTGCACAACTGAAATAAAAGAAGATAGCATTGGAACTAACTGTTATATAAGAACATGTTTGTCTGTCAGTCAGTCAGTTAAACGCCATATGTGATACACGCTTTGGGCGATGAAGTCTCGAAAGAGACATGATTGACTAGGCAGAAGATTATCCCGCAGTAGGTTGCCATTCGCTTTCTGCGGTAGACTGGTTGCCAACCAATTTGTCCTATTATGTGACTCATAAATGGAGAGAAGAGACAGATTAATACCTTTTCCAAGAGTATTTGTGCGTAAGTGAATGCCATGAATTCAAATGGAATTCGAACTCGACTCCCCGGTTTGTCGTTCCGAGTCGATATCCACTGCACCACAACACACGTCTGTACGTGTGTGAAATAAACGTGTATGACAGACACGTTTGCGTATGTGCGTGTGTGAGACAGTTCAAAATTCAACAGAAGACCAAGGAAACGAACGCGCCCTCTCAGCACTATTCTTATTCTATGTTCGAATACATCTCTGAAAGCGAAAGTTAAAAAGAGAAATAGAGAGAATATATTTACTGTTTTTTTTTATAGATGTAAAGAGCTTCCACTAGTAAGAACTTTTAGCGGAATCAAGCGAGGTTATTCACACAATCGATGAACTTTTCAGTCCACCCTCAAACTTCCAGTTTACATTTGAATAAAAAAGGTAAACATTGTTCTGGTTTAAAAGAGTAACCTGTAATCGGGTCAATAACTTTAATTATCTCTGCTATACTAATACTTAAACCTTAGACAGATTGGCCGCGATCCCGAATGAGATCGTCTATTTCTTATGCGAAATCTGTATCGGAAAAAGAGTTAAGCCAATAATTGTACTGAATTTTATATTTGTTATAAAGAAAGAAAACCTTTTTATAGTTTTAAAACTTCCATACATGTGTTCTTTGTTCCATACAGTTGCCGACATCGTTGGTGAGATTGCTTTTGAGCCAGAACAGTTCAGCTAGACAGGGCTTCAACCAACTTTGTCTGCATCTCTTCTGCTGATCTTTGAGCAAAAATGAAGACGGTTTTGGCATAGTGAAACTTAACATCTGGTATCTTTTTCTTCTTCTATGTGCCCTATCCTTTCAGGACGTAGGCGATCATGGATTTCCACGTCTCCCTATCCCTGGTGGCTCTTAATATGTTTTCTCCTGTTACTCCACGCAAACCCCGTTCCGTCATCCACCTGATCAGGCCCTTCAAATATGTTATCCGCTGCCTTCCTCTGTCTCTTTTTCCTTCTATCTGGCCTGTCAGTATCAGGATCTCCAAGTCCTCCTTCCTCATTGCATGTCCCAGGAACTTCAGTTGTCTCTTCCTGATGCTCACCATTAGTTTTCTTTTCAATGCCATTCTTTCCAAAACCTCATCATTGCTCACATGTTCGGTCCATGATATCCGCAGCATCTTTCTGTAAAACCACATTTCAGCTGCTTCAAGTTTTTTCCTCATCTTCAATGATATTGTCCAGCATTCACTGCCGTAT
Organism: Ascarosepion bandense; assembly: GCA_037127315.1. NCBI lineage: Eukaryota > Metazoa > Mollusca > Cephalopoda > Sepiida > Sepiidae > Ascarosepion > Ascarosepion bandense. The sequence goes on along the minus strand of JBBBDQ010030258.1, from coordinate 2,096,729 downwards.
TGAAGAACTGAAATCATACAACAATCTAGCACACTCTTCTTTGTTTCTAGGGAAATGTTCTTGTGTTCTTGTACTTTACTCAGCTTCTGAAACGCGTCCTTCGCCATGCCAATTCGCCTTCGAATCTCTGTGTTGTACTTTCCATCTCATGTTAGAACACTTCCTAGTTATTTAAATTTTTGTACTTGCTTGATTCTAGTATCCCCCACCTGTATTTGTCATTTTGGGTTGTTCTTTTTGCTGATGACAATGCATTCAGTTTTCTTGCTGTTTATTTGTAGTCCTTGTTGTCACACTTTTTGTCACTCTCTTCGGCTACCTTCTGTAGGAGGTCCTAAATGTTTTAAAACATGAGACACTGAAGAGTCAAATTTTTAAAAGGGCAGAAAGAAAGAGAAAGAGAGAATGAGAGAATGAGAAAAGGAGAGAAAATACATTCCTTAGTAAACGGTTAAACATATTTCCTGGGTCTTATATGAGAAGTTGATGCGCCTGAAAGATTACGTTCTCTTTTATTCACAAACTCTCAAGTATTAATACTTGTATTTAGCCTTACGTCATAATAGTGTTAAGTTAAATAAAATGGTGGGTATGTTATATATGTCATCAAACAGTATCGCATTTTTCTGGGTACATTTAGTATAAGAAAAAGAACAAAGAAACCGTAGCTTAGATAAGTTTGTATTTTGATCTATTCAAAAGAACCCACAGACTTCATTGGTAGCCATTTTGTTTATGTGTGCACCAGCTTAAATGTTGTCAGTCCAGATGTGATGGTTTATGTAGTCTTGCCAAACACTTAACACCTCAAGTGAATATTTCTGTCATCGCTGGCGTTATTGCAGAAACGAACTTGCCAAAGAAACAAAATTAGTCATAGCGATAGAATAAAAAACTGCCTGCAAATTAAATTGTCTGAGATTGTCATGGAACTTTCGATTCCATATCAACGTCGAGTATTTCTGTTCATTTTACTACTTTTCTTATGCTTTTAAAGAAATACTCACTTCCAAAATATAATTATGTGTTCTTGGGGAATAATAGGCAAAGTTTGCCCAAGGTCTGTTTCTAATCAACTAAGAATCTATCAGTCACAAGAATGTGGAATTGACTTTTGCTGGTGCGGCTACATGCAAATTCATGAATTTATTGATTTTTTTTTTTTTGCATATATTTATGATATGCAGATATTCTTTTAAAATAACCACATTTGGAAACAGGTGATACGTCGACATTTTGTTTTTTGCTATTATGTACCACTTTTCAATTTTCTGACTTCTAAAAAAAAACTTCTAAAAATAATGTTCAGACAAATAAATTATATATATATATATATATATATGTAATTTATTTGTTTGTTTGAACATTATTTTTAAATTATAATGAAATAAATTATGAATGTCGGCTGTTAATTCCATTTCGTTAACCTCCGGAACTATATATATATATATATATATATATATATATATATATGTGTGTGTGTGTGTGTGTGTGTGTGTGTGTGTGTGTGTGTGTAATATATATATATATATATATATATATATATATATATATAGGAAAAACTACTAAAAAGTTGTAAGTTTAAAAATGTATTTTTTTGACAGTATTTATTTATTTCTATTATTATATTTGACATTTCAGACCGGGCTCAGGGTTATGAAAGGCCGAGGACGGTCTGAAATATCAAATATAATAATAGAAATGAATAAATACTGTCAAAAAATACATTTTTAAAGTAAAAACTTTTTAGTAGTTTTTTCTATATATATTAAGACAGTATACGTGGATCATCACTATATATATATATATATATATATATATATATATATATTCCACACACTTAGCTATTCTCGCAATGTAATATATTGAATTTACATGTGGAATAAATTTAAATTTACATCGATCAGTTTTAATATTTAATAAAATATTACTACTGTCCATTGTGATTACTTACTAAATCTTTTCCTCGGATTCATTTACGCTATATATATATATATAATTTTGATATTTCCGATAACGTACTCAAATGCCTGTAATCAGATCAGGGACCACAACGCCACTATTTTGTCACCGTCTTCGGCCATCCGCCACGGTAGTGATGGACTTGTATTTTCAAGTTAATTCTCTTTATTGTTAATAACTTAAATGTTCTATGTTTATTGTGTGTTAATATTTATTCTTTGATAATGGCTTATGTGAGCCGAAAGCATAGACCCGATAAAAAAATCAACAATTACTGTGATTTTTTTGTCTTTCAACATCACCATCAAGTATATCAGACGGTACGAACGGATCCTACACAAAAATTAATAGACAAAACTTATCTATATTATTCAATGAAACCTGCATTAATGAAAAAATGCTGCCAAAATGCACACAATGTATATATATATATATATATATATATATATATATATATATATATATATATAAGTAAAACTCAACGCATTATTTAAAGCGGCTATATGTATGTATGTATGTATATGCACACACACACACACACACACACACACACACACACACACACACATATATATATATATATATATATATATATATATATATATATATATACAGTTGTGTGAGTATGTAATTTGTCTTTGTAGCGGCACGTCCTGCCTATTAAATTGAATACCCTGTCGCAAATGCGTTTGTTATATGTGGACAAAATAGCCAAAACACATGTGTTGTCCCAAACTTTCGACTCACATAAATAATCAGTGGGTGTGAGTGGGTCAAAGAAATTAAGTGTGTTTTAAGGTAATTGTATTAATTTATTTTAACATATTTTCCAAACTATATCAAATGTGGATAAACGCAACATGTTTACTAATGTGTAATCAAGTGAAATAACAATTTTAATATACGTGTTTAAAAATACTGTGTTTCAAATGATACTTAATTTTATTTATTGATGATTCCTTAAATTGGATGTAAATGACTTCTAGAATATTTAGTCGTTTTTACAATAAAAATTACTAGATGAACCCGTGAAAAAATTGACGGATCTGTAATATTATTTTCATGATTTCAAATAAAATTCAATGGATGTTGAGTATGTAAATAAAATTGTTTAATTGTGAATGTGTATCAATATTTTTTCATCCCTCCTATTGTTATTTGAATAGTCGTTGCGTTTAAATGCGATATTCATGCAAATTCTATTTCCAGATCCCTATATTTTACAAATTTATCAAATTCTTTAGCCGATATATTTTATATGATGATATATATCTTCATCGTCTTCTCTTTTTACGATTTCTTCTCCTCCTCCTTCTTCGCCTTCTTCTCTCCTCCTTTTTCTCGTTCTTCGTCTTTTCCTCTACTACCTCCCCTTTTTTCTTCTTCGTCGTCTTCTCCTTGTCTTTCTCCTCTTTCGTCTTCTTTTCTTCCTTCTTCTTCGTCCTCGTCTTCTCCTCCTTAATTTGTCTTCGTCTACTTATCTTCCTTCTTTTAATAATTATAATAATATTTTGTTCACCATATTAGTACAAACAAAACAATATTATTTATTTAATAAACATCCATTGAATTTTATTTGAAGGGAGGAAAATAAAAAGGGAAATGCATGAGTTATAGTTCTTGGCAAAAGCGCGACACACGTAGGTACAACGGTATTAATATATAAAGAACTTATTATATCTGCAATTAGATTTATAGTTCAGTGAAAAAGATTTTATATGTGATTTTTCTGTCGCTTTTGTTTACCTATGAAAAAGACTGTGATGACTTGCTTTCGACGTCGACGGAACACCACTTGTTTACAGTGAACTTATTTATATTTGACTGATGTTGTAAAAAAAACTGGTGTTTCTTTATTCGTTACTAATATGTAGTGACGTCATTTAACTCATTTATTTTTTATTAATTGTTCACCCTATGTTAAGGCCCATTGGCATTCAAGGTAGAGGCCTATTGAATGAAATTGTTGTATGAACATAAGAAGAGGAGGTAAGAAATGCAGGTTATGAAGATATGTAGAAAAGATAACGGTTGATCCTGGACATGATTGGCTGTATTGATTTGGAAAGCATCCTCTCAGGAGTCTGTTTTACAAAAGTAGTGATTCTTTGGGAGAAACTCTCCGGATAGAACTTACTTCTAACTAATGAAATACGAAGGAAATACTAATGATTGACCCATGACTTAAAGAGGTTATGACTGTAGTGATTAGGGAAGCATCTTCTTAGGAGTTTGGTCTACAAAGTAAGTTCTAGGGAAGAAATTGTTTAAGTAGAAACTTACCAAGTTTAGGCCTTCACAGTTATTTTATTCAACGATCTGGGAAAAGATGTGTTTCTTGTGTGTAAAGTTTTATTAGGCAAACTAACTTTGAGCAATATAATTTTTTATTTATAAATAAATTAAAAAGTTACAAGTACATAAAAACATTTGATTAGCACAATATTTTCGAATACACCATTATTATAGTAAAGTAATTATTATATTAAAGTATTATCTTGTGCATGTGGCATGAAGGGGGTCTTAGCTGTGAATTTGTGAACTGGTGAAACTAATGAATATACCTCTTCAGAACACATGCCAAAGAACTCGCGGTAGATTAGTGAGAGGTTTCTGGCGTTTTGTCTGTAGGAAAGAAGTTGCTGAGTGGAAAAAAATTCCATCACCCACAAGGCCGCATAGCCATTTTTGAACTCTATCAAAATTCGGATGTATCGCAGAAGTACTTCCTTCTTAGACTGATCTGGCTTGTTTTTTTAATGTAGAGCATATCAGGAGGAATCGAGTACTTTCATGAGCGTCATAAGGAACTTATCATTTGCCAGCATCTTTAACCATGGATTGTATATATGAATTCCACTCGAGAGCTGCTGTGAACTTGAATCCTAATAGGCGTCCTTTTCAAGAGAACACCTACCCATTATGATGAGTAACATTTCAGTAACATTTCAGGATAATTCTCGGTGATAGTTAAACATTACTGCTTTAGTTGGTTGGTTGATTTTGTTTAGTGGCATATCAACACCTCTATGGGTTATCTAATGCCAAAATCTAAATATTTTGAACAAAAATTTTATGGCTTCAGCTAAAGATAAAATGTGATGCTGGTTATTTGGCTTTAAATATGTACTGTTACTAATTTTACTATAAATAGATATTGTGGTTCGGTTCATTTTGTTTAGTGGAATATCAATGTTTATGGATTATTTAATGCCAAAATTAAAATATTTTGTAAGTAATTTCATGCTTCCAACTACAGGTATTTTGTTCAAAATTTTATACTTTTAGGATAAAGGTATGTACTTTTTTATATGATAGATTGTAGATCATAAAATGTATTGATGGTCAGTCAGTTGCGATCATGTCCCGAAAGAGACATGACTGACTGGGCAGAAGATTACCCCGCAGTAGGTTGTCATTGCTTTCTGCGGTATACTGGTTGCCAGTCAAGGCTATAAACCCAATCTGTCCTATTATTTAACCAAGGGAAGAGACGGATTAATACCTTTTCCCAAGGATATTTGTGCGTAAGCGAATGCAAGGAATTCAACTAGAATTCGAACTCGGCACCCCGATTTGTCGTTCCGAGTTGATATCCACTGCACCACAACGCACATCCTGTATTGATGGTAGTTTTACTATAAAAATGAACTTTTATATTTTTATAAGCGTTTTATTAATTGCCATTTTGCTATAAAGATGTATTGTTGGCCATTTTATTATAAAAATGAACTGTTAATTTTCGTTGGGGGTTCATTATTTGTCTTTAGCTGAGACCGTAACAGGTACTACCACGTAGGGTCAGAGTAGACCGAGGAACAACAACAATTAAGAGGTGGTTCCACGCTCCTCAATATATTCAATCTCCCGATCAGAGTCCTTTCTCTCCAATGTAGTTTTTCATCATATCCAAGACAGACTAGTTTAATTACTAGTTCCTATAAACGTTATATTTAGTGGGCACACGTGTCTGAGTAAACGTTATTGCTATTTTAAACAGTGAAATTAATGTCAAATGACCTAAATATCAAGAAGTAATATGAAAGCAACCGTTTATATATACTGCAATTTAGCCGAACAAGGCGGAAACAAATTAGAATCTTTGGAGGCTATTTGGCTAAACACAGCCCTTCTGTATCTTTCTTGCGGGTTACAACAAAATACTTCATATATAGGCACATTTTGTAGATGTGATACGTGAGCGAGAAAGCCGCGCGTTTTTATTATACTTTATTATTATTTAAGAACTTGAACCACACGCATTGTTAACTTTAGGCGTCTGCAGCAACAACTGAACTCCTACACAGTATATAGCATTACTTCCAATTGGTTTCAGATTTTCTTTTTCTTTTTTTTTTTGTGCAGGTTTTGATGCTTATCCTAATCGCATTTTCTCTGCTTCCTCATGTTGCTAATGACAACTCGATCGCCGGAAGTGGAGCTGAACTCAAGAGGGTCAATTATTTTTAACCTGACTTAAAAAAAAAAAAGAACCTAAATTGCTGGTTTCTCTTTTTATATCTGCACTTAAAAAAAAACTTAATTTTTCTCCTCGCATTATTATTTTTTTCTTTCTTTAATTTGTTTGACCCTTTTTTTCCGAATTATTTATTTACTAGGCTTATCTTTTTTTTGTTTTTTGTTTTCTTTTTCTTTATTTATTCGGCTTTTCTTTCTTTCATGTTTTCTTTTTTCTTTTTTGTTCCCATTCTTTCTTTCTTTCTTTCTTTCTTTCTTTCTTGTTTTTGTTTTCTATTCTTTACTTTTTTGATCAAACCCCTTAATAATTATGTAAAAATTGGATTTCAGTTGATTTTTATAGCGTTATGCTTTATATGTATATATATATATATATATATGGAGAGTTTTATATATATATATGGAGAGTTTTATATATATATATATATATATATATATATATATATATACATATAAAGAGACTTTATATGTATATATATATATGGAGAGTTTTTATAATTTTTAACTCCTAGAAAACGGAAAAATGTTAGGATGCTGGAAAAATTATTTAAAAGCTCCTTCCAGAGTTCTTAGATTTTTCCGTTTGGTGGGAGAAAGGGAGTGCAAGAATTTTCTGTATTGTTATAAGCGTTCTTCAGCCAATTCTTAAAAGATTTGCAGTGAACAAAACAAGTTCTAGATTTAAAAATTCAAATGCTAAGCACTAACTCATTGATTTTGTTACAAATAAACGAATTTACTCGAATTACAAACTTTGCTTAGCACATACTAAACTCGCGAAATTTCATATCTCGATGTGAAATCTTTGTCATCCAATGGAAAGGTCAGAATCACATCCGGGAGTGAATTCACAAACGAAATAAAAGACGGGCTAAGTTTGACCGTCGCCAGAGAGTTAGGATGACCAGCGCAATTAACACGTCCCTCGATAAACGATAAGCAATCGAATTATTATTTATCTCTTTCTCTCTCACCTCCTTCATTTTCATAATTCACCCTGAGCGTTATCTTCAAAGACAATCCTACCCAACAATAAACGCTCAACGTTCCTGCCTACAGCCACACAAGTTACTACTACGAACTCTTGATACCCTTAACTTCTGAATACTGTTTCTCATGAACTTTTAACTTCCACCAATTAATGTTATACTTTTCTATTAATAAATTTCTACTTAAACACACAAAAGGTATACTTTTATTCTTTTACAAATCCACACGTTCCAATTTCCCACCTTCTGATGATAGCGAATAATCCTAAGTTGTAGGGAGTTTGGTTATGTATGACATGATGCCAATTCAATAAACGTTAAACATCTCCCTATAGCTTCATGGGTTCCATAGCTATGTATGCAACCAGTATTATAATGATATGTAAGGAAGGGGGATTTCCAGACAGAAATCAATGGCCAGAGTTGAGTTTTCCCATAATGGAATCAAACCATCCTGAAGGCTTTGGTTTCTATATAGTCACTAAAGTTAAGCAGCATTGAGCCTGGTCAGTACTTACAGAGAAAACCAGTTAGTGCTGTAAGCAATGGCAAATGTCATATCATCATGGTTTGATTCAAGCAATAATGGTTTCATCAGCATTTTACAATCATAAATAGTTCTCATTCAATCACTTTGGTTAAGCAACATCAAACCTGGTCAGTACTCAGATAGGTGACAACTTAGGATAACCTAGTACTGGAAGCAATGGCAATGGCCATATCCTCATGGTATGATTCAGGCATTAATTATCTCACCAATATTTTACCATCATATATAATTATATAATAACACATCCCTTGATAAACGTCAAGCGATCACTATTATTATATCTCTTTGAGCGATAACTTCAAAGACACTTCTACCCAACGATAACGCTCATACATACATACACACAAGTTACTATTATGAACTCTTGATATCTTTAACTCCTTACTGTTTCTCATGTACGTTTAACTTCCACTAATTCATGTTATTCTATTCTATTAATAAATTTCTATTTAAACATACAAAACGTATACTTTTATTCTTCCAAAAATATACACATTCCAATCTCCAACCTTCTGATGATAGAGAATAATCCTAAGTTGTAGGGAGTTTGGTAATGTATGACACATGGTCAATTCAAATAAAACATCAACCGTTTCCTTACGGCTACAGATTTTCAACTGGGTTTTGTTTTTAGACGTTTTTAATTTCTATTCAGGTTTGAGAGTTTGAATTAATAACGCCTAAAAACTAACCCCCTTTAAAAAGTGCTTACACAGTGACCGTAATCGCTTGAGACAATGGACAACACAGACAATTTTTGCATTCTCTTACTCCCACCAAACAGGAAAAATATAAGAATGCTAGAAAAACTAAAAACATTCAATAAATTTAAATTTTCAGGTACATCCGGGTTATCTCCCCGCCAATTTTGTACAACAAAATTGAATCCTCTCTTTATTATTATTTACGTCGGAAATAATTCTAAAGAAAGGGATCAGCACCGTTTAGCCTCTACCGCCACATAGACTCACAGAAGTAGGAGTCCTGCATTGTTCGGTGAGTGCCGTCTTGTTGCTTAATCCTGAACTTGGCGGCCCTTCACATTCGTTCGATGGATTACGTGTCGGCACCAGTTTGTGGATCAATAACATTCAAGATGTGATTCACTGTGAGATGGACAAAATCATTCCTCACTTGATTGTATCCCCTCCACTTGTCTGCGATTACTGTGGAGCCCGACTACTTGATTTTAGGCATCAGTGTTGCTGCACTCTGGTCTGGTATTGCATACAAGAACATTCTTTAGTCTCACGACACATTCCATCAAATACCAAAATTGTGTGGTGTTCATGTTTGATTGTTTTATATTTAATCTTCACAAAATGATTTAAGTTTTTTGTACTTTAAATTTTTTGTACAAAATTGGCGGGGAGATAACCCGGATGTACCAATTTTCGTGTCTGTCATATTCAACCGAACATGTTTTTAAAAAAAGTTACTCCGTGTGTGTGTGTGTGTGTGTGTGTGTGTGTGTGTGTGTGTGTGTGTGTGTGTGTGTGTGTGTGTGTGATGAAATATAGTTTTAAGTTATACTATCAAAGAAAAAAAGAGTACTGGATTGTTATGTGATGTCGGTTCTTTAATATAGCTGTGAATGCTGGACAATATCATCAAAGATGAAGGAAAAACTTGAAGCAGCTGAAATGTGGTTCTACAGAAGGATGCTGCGGATATCATGCGGACCGAGCATGTGAGCACTGATGAGGTTTTTGAAATGATGGAAACGAAAAAGAAATAAATACTGAGCATTAGGAAGAGACAACTAAAGTTCCTGGAGCATGCAATGAGGAAGGAGGGCTTGGAGAACCTGATATTAACAGGCCATATAGAGGGAAAAAGAGACAGGGGAAAACAGCGGATAACATTTGAAAGACCTGATCAGGTGGATGACAGAACGAGGGTTGAATGGTGCAACAGGAGAAAGCGTGCTAAGAACTACTAGGGACAGGGAGATGTAGAAAGGCATGATCGCCTACGTCCTGAAAAGACATGGTACATAAAAGAAGAAGAAGAATATATTAAATTAAATATAGTGAAATCATGTCTCTTACGATGGAGTAGAAGATCATTGGTTCGAAGCGAATTAGCATGGCGAAGAAAGCATTCCAGAAGTTGAGTAAAGTATTAAGAAACAGGACAATTCCGCTAGAAACAAAGAGGAGAGTACTGGATTGTTATGTGATGTCAGTTCTTCAATATAGAAGTGAATGCTGTTCAATATCATCAAAGATGAAGGAAAAACTTGAAGGAACTGAAATGTGGTTCTACAGAAGAATGCTGCGGATATCATGGACCGAGCATGTGAGCAATGATGAGGTTTTTGAAATGATGGAAACGAAAAGAAAATGAATACTGAGCATCAGAAAGAGACAGCTAAAATTCCTGGGACATCCATTGAGGAAGGAGGGCTTGGATGCTAACAGGCCCGAGAGAGGGGAAAATAGACAGGGGAAAGCAGCGGATGACATATTTGAAGTGCCTAAGCAGGTTGATGACAGAACGAGGGTTGCATTGTGTAAGAGGAGAAAGCGTGCTAAGAGCCACCAGGGATAGAGAGACGTGGAAAGTCATGATCGCCTACGTCCTGAAAGGACAAAGCACATAGAAGAAGATATACCACGGATAGATCTTAGGTAAATATAAATGGTATATCAAGTTTTATATTTGCATATTCTCTCTCTCTCTCTCTCTCTCTCTCTCTCTCTATCTATCTATCTATCTATCTCTTTCTCTCTCTCTCTCTCTCTCTATATATATATATATATATATATATATAGCAAGAGAAGACTAATTTATTTTCTTTTTCTTAATTTGCATCCTCTAACGTACGTTATCAAAAGTCGGTGTAAACATTTAATCGCATTTGAAAAATGAATGTAAACAGAATTTTAAGTAGTCGTTATTACAACTTTGAAAAACGAAAAAAAAATGAAATGTTTTTAAATGGAAAAGAAACATTTTGACGTTCCTAATGCGCTTATATTTTAACTTGGTTGCATCTTTGTTATAAAACGAATCGATTTTTCTGTTCACTCAATCAATGCGACATCGTCATTGAAATTTCTCTGCGATTTCTAGGGAACGTAACTCTCGCTGAAAAAAATCTAGTTTGATTATATTGTTATGTGGGACAAGCGTATAAATTTTCCTCATTTTTTTGTTTCAAATTCAGTTCCAAAGGGAAAATTTTTGAAAAGAATAAATACTGCACAAACGAGAAAAAAGGTTCTGCAGAAATTTTGCATTAAATATCTTTAAACGATTCAAGATCGATATTTTCATATGGATGTCATGCGCGGCACCAAACTTGTTCAGAAATATATAAACTGTCACTGCATACAACCACTTTCTCAGATCGATGGTTTATAGTGGGTTGCTTATCTATTAGTTTCTCGTTGTATTGAAGGGTAATTGTATATCGTTGCAGGTTAACGGAATTTGGCTTTGTGGTAGATAGCCCACTATAAGTCACAAAATGATTATAAAATAAAGAAAAGCAATTTGAGTTAAAATAACATTTTTATATATACACACATCAATTAATGTTTTACAAATAAAGTAATACTTGAAATAAAGGTCCAACAGAGTTTAGAATGTTCATGGCAAATAATAAGCTGAAAGAGATAAAAGGCTTAGGAATGTGGGGAGCGGAGGTATGTGAGGAATGTCTTTGAAGTAGTCGCTCCTTAGGTCAGTAAGTACTTTTGAGACAGGAGAGAAAGAAAGCGGTCAGCGTAGTAACCGCTTGACTTAGGTCAAGGGGCTATTAATTACACTCTTCTCCGTCTGTCTGCCGGGGTCTTGTCTGTATCCGCTTTTTATATCTGCTTTTTGGATCAAAACAGCTCGTTTGGAATTTCATACTTGTATTTGATTCTGGGCTTCCCATTGGCTGGTAAATAAAATTCGCGTAGGCTAGCGAAATGGAAATTTGATATTTAATTAATTTTTATTTTTCATCCGGAACATCTGCGCGAATACACCTGCGCAGAGACGATTTTTGGTCATTCGCCTTCTGGTCGGTATAGGGCAAACATCCGGTCTCCTGCCTTTGCTCGGTCGGTATCACTACAGGTTAAAAATAGTTTCGAGCGAGTGAAGAATGTAGGTATTATCGAGGGCCATTCTTCTAAGAACCCTGAGGACAGGTGCACCTGAATTACAAAGAGAGAACAGCACTAAATAACAGAAAAATCACTTGGGGGACTTTCAACAGTAGCAATGGTAAAAATAGATATCACATGTAACTCGGAGAAAAAATAATGACATAATCAATATTTTGAAATTCTAAACTACTTCAAACAAAAAGTTAGGAAGGAAACCGTTATCACTATTGGAAAGAAAAATAACAAAGAGAGTTCATATCGTTTTTTGTTTAATAATACTCCTCGAATGTTCAGGCTGGTAGGCAAAATTAAATAAATATACAAGTGAATAAATAAACGGAGCGTCTACTTAAATATGAGTATCGCCTAAAATAACCTTTAAATGAATATATATATATATATGTGTGTGTGTGTGTGTGTATATATATATATATATATATGTGTGTGTGTATGTATGCATATATTTACACACACACACACACACACACACACACACACATATATATATATATATATGTTTTTACATACAGTAAGGTTCATGTATATAAGTCCTATGATTCCTTGGGTATTTCTACCGGCGCCGTCAGTACAAAATTCCCAACATCCGCTGCTGGTGGGTTCTGGGGCGATGAGAGATCACTATCATTGAGGCCATGCTATTTAAGATGCTGCTACGCTGGGCTAGACATCTCCAGGGTAAACAACAAACGTTTGCCCATGATTTAAACTGTATGATGAACTCTTCACGCTACACTATAGCAATGGAACACCGAAAAAGAGATATAAAGACATTCGGAAAAAATACTCTTGACTTTTCACATTAAAAACACTCAGTAGTTTGGACCCAGCCACAGACCGAGAAACCTGGTGACTCGATGGACATAGCCGCCACTCTCTATGAGAAGAAACGTACAGCTAATCTGATATACAAGAACCTGCTTAAGAAAGCCTCGACAGTGTTTAAAAGTGTTTGCGCAACCTTGTGGGAGGTGGATTCTTCTCCATCTTGCAACCTCTTACAAACGTTCTAGCCTCTCGCTATTCTATTGCTGTTCACAGCAGATGTTCAAACGAACTAAATTTCTTAGTTCTACCTGTCCTGACCTTCATAGCTAGATTCACAATGTCGCGTAACACTGAATCTTCTAATCCTTATTCACTTCATATTCCATTGCTGAGGATAAAGTTCCACTCAGACAGATTTTTTTCCCAAAATTGTGGAACAAACACTCGAAAGGGCGTTTCTCCGATCACTACAATCTGAACCACCTCTGAAGTCTACAGTCAACAGTTATCTATCCTACATATCGTCACAATATGTACCTCTTGCTCCCTGTTCTGTGCCCTTATAACAACATTATTTTGTGACCCTTTACCTAGAGTGACTCCATGGCCTTATATTAGGGGAATAATAGTAACTAGCCGAACCCGTGAAAAAAATCACGGATCTGTAATATTATTTTCATGATTTCAAATAAAATTCAATGGATGTTGAGTATGTAAATAAAATTGTTTAATTGTGAATGTGTATCAATATTTTTCATCCCTCCTATTATTATTTGAATAGTGGTTGCGTTTAAATGCGATATTCATGCAAATTCTATTTCCAGATCCCTATATTTTACAAATTTATTAGATTCTTTAGCCAATATATTTTTATGTGATGATGTGCATTATTTTTCTTCTTCGTTTTCACCTTCTTCTCCTTCTTCTTCGTCTTCTCCTCCTCCTTCCCCTCCTCCTTCCCTTTCGTCTTCGATTTCTCTTTCGTTTTCGTCTTCTTCTTCTTCTTCTTTTGATCATCATCATCATCATCATCAACATCATTATTATTATTATTATTATTATTATTATTATTATTATTAACTATATTAGTACAAACTAAACAATATAATTTACTTAACCAACGTCCATTGAACTTGATTTGAAGAAAAGGAGTGAAAAAGGACAATGCATAAGTGATAGTTCTTGGCAAAAGCGTGACACACGTAAGTACTATGGTATTAATATATAGATTTTTAAAAAATATCAACCACGGCAACCAGACCTTCTTCTGCAACCTTTGTGGACAGATCTGCCTGTTCCCATTTGACTAGTCAACCACCTACACCTCTACCTACATATTAGCGCGTGAAGTCGGGTACTCCGAGGTGGTGTAATGGTTAGCAAGCTTGTTTAGCTAATAATCGTTACAATTGAGTAGCAAGTTCGATTCTCACTGGGTGTCCCTTACTTTTGGCTCATCTAAGCTACGCTTAGAAAATCACCATATTAGTTTGCGAAGTTAAACCCAAATAATAATAATAATAATAATAATAATAAATTTTCTGTTTTCAGCACACAAGACATTAGCTGACACGCAATAGTATTACAAGGAGTAAGACAAGGGTACGTTTACATGAAGCAAGAAGCCAAGAAACACTTTTATTATGAAGTTACTGAATGTAAATAAATTGTAGCGTAGGGAGCTGGTTAATGTTTCTTTGATTCGGCCTTGTGTCAGACTTAACCGAACTCCCTACAGCTTACAAGTTTTATGCAGAGTTATAATCATCAGAAGGTTTTTCATCATCAGAAAGTTGGTTGTCGGCAGGTTGGAATATGTGGAATTGTGTGGAATAGCGTAAGATGAATAAAATGTACATTTTGCATTTTAAAATAGAAATTTATTAAAGGGAAAGATTAACATAAGTTGTAGGAGTTCATGTGCAATTAAAAACATTATTAAGAGGTTAAGGGTAGAGTTCGTACAAAATGCTCTAGTAGTAACTGTTGAAATAGATAAGGAGAAAAAGAAAGAGGACAATGTCCAGGTCGCTTGAAGCTTGAAGTTACATTTTAGATGTGTGTCTCTCTTTCGCTGCTCCCATCTCTCAGTCTCTGACGCTGCGAAGTCATTTATATGTCATTTTGAATTTCGCACTGGATCGCTAAGCCCTTTCAAGTCTTACAAGTCGCTCCCATTGGTCAAAAATCATTTTAACAGCTACTTGCAAAATCTGGTTTCGACTTTTTCGTTAAGCACATGGTCTATTTTTTCTATCTGGGAAAACCAGGATTTGACCCATTGTTGTGAAGTTTTGTAAAAGTTAAGAAGAGAGTTGATTTTAATTAATTTCTTATCCGTTACAAAATAAGAAATCTTTTCGAAGTATGTGTGAGTTGATCATGAGCCCAATATTTTGATCTTGGATAGTGAAGTGCTTCTTTTTAATTTCGGCACGTACAATCACACTCAAATATACACTCACCCAGACACGGCAAGAAATACGAAAAACACACTCGAAAAACGAAAAGCGCCCAGCATCAAACTGTGAACTAATATTGCTGGTCACCTAACGTGGAAGGGGGAATTAAACTAATGAAAAATGGGTACAAAAACAAAAGGGTCCAATAAACATACATACCCCAGCAAAGTTTAATTTGGCGGCAAAAACTAAGGAAAAAATAAAACCTTAACTAACCTATATTGAACAGGGGTGACCATGTTTGAATATTGTATCCCCAGTATTCTAATTCCTAAGGGGCATCAAAATGCCACTCCAAGTCGGATCCTACGTTTTCACAAATTCTGATGGAGAGAGTCGTCACCTTTCCGTTCTGATCTTGACTTTAAAATGGTGCTTAAAGAACAAGATCAATTGGGGAGAGGTAAACGTTTTGTCGCCATAGAATTCGTTTTGTCGCGTCGTCCATATCAGGACTCGCATAACACCTATTAAGCACAAGAACATAATGTTCAGGCTTAGTTAACAACGGTACTACATTGATACAAGCAGAAACGGCCTCAAGGACAAAGAACTTTCTGCGCAGAATGCGAACCACGAATGCAGTGGAAGAAGGCGTGTATATATAAATTCAAAACCGGTCTTTCAAATAACTCAGACGTGGTCGGTTTTATTTGATTCATTCAGCTTTAGTACTAAAAAAAGGTTATTTTATTGTGATGAGTGTTTATAAGCGAGAGGAGAGATTAGATGTACTGATATTATGATGTGTGTATATTTCTGGTGATCCTGTTATTAATGGAACAATATTCGTATTTATATGCCATATTGCAATTTCTATATCAGCATCATTATAATTTGAGTTTGATATTATTATTAGTAGTAATGGCAATAGTTGTAGTATTTTAAACTTTTTCAGCTAAAAGTAAGTCGTTTTCCTTCATCAAAATCTTTTCTATCCTCTTCTGGTTTATTCAAGTCGTTTTTACAATATTCTACAGTATCTCACCTAATTCTTTCTCTACATTGTGATTTTGCTTATTTGCAAGGTTAACAGGGCGACATCGGTCGTTCATTCTACAAATTCGATTCACACCTCCGCTGTGCTTGCTACGGTAGCCATTTTAAGGACTATAATTGACGCCGGGAGTAAGCATTTAAGCATTTGCATGTGTGTCAAGTACTTGCAACAATACATATAAGCATACATATATTTAAGCATACTTAACATACAAACATTCAAAAAAAGCAAGATGTCTATATGTACAAAGATTTACTTATAGATAACACACATACACGTATATATATATATATATATATATATATATATATATATATATATAAGAAAACTAAGACCGACACGTTATTTCATGATAAATCGGGAGTATAGGCCTATTTCAGGCTAACCATCATCAGCTTCCGTCTTTATTTTACGAAGACGGAAGCTGATGATGGTTCGCCTGAAATAGGCCTATACTCCCGATTTATCATGAAATAACGTGTCTGCCTTATTTTTTCTTATATTTGCTCTATATGTATTTATATACATATATATTTAGAGCTCTCTTAGAGAGTTATCCTACCACTGTATGTATAGGATACTCCTTTGGATTCTTCTATACACACACTGCATGCTGATATATATATATATATATATATATATATATATATATATTGTTGTCATCTTTTTATTGAATTGGTCTATAAAAGCATTATATCACTACACAAAAATTTTCATATTTCAGGACAACAGTGTTCATCTTCAGGAGCTATTTTAAAATAAATGCTAAAAATGATTTATTTAGAAAATATAAGATAAATTCATGGTTATTTCGAAAATTAGGGAGTGGTAGTTGGAGAATATGCTTGGAGGTGTGTCAATATTGTTCAATCAAAAATGAGAATTAGATTGTGTTATGAAGTTGGAGATTTGGGTCGCAAAACGTAACAGAGTAGCAGGATGTCATGGCATGACACTTTTTAATTTTGTCTCAGTAAGATACAGAGTGGGACCATACATTATTTAAAGAGTAGACAATAATTTTTAACAGTAGGTTAGATTTCATTTGTTTTTAATTTGATTATATACTACCACATGAATTAAATGGGCTGGAATGTTTAGGTTGGAATTAGAATTAAATAATTATGGTATACTAAAGGTGTATTGCAATCTTGAAAACCAAATAAGTATTGTGTAGGTCATTTATTTTAGTAAACTGTGTTATTTTAAACTGTGTGATTCTGTCCTTGCTGAACTTCAGTGTGTGCAGGTATGTTCTCCCCCTCAACGTTAAAATCTTCATAGCAATAAATGCCGAAAAAAGAGTTTGTGCGTATGTATGTGGAAGCGTTTGTCAGTTAGGAATTTCTTTGATGTATCTGCTCCGTAGATCGGGTAAGTAGCTCAGGGACAGCGAAAAGAAGCTGAGAGGGAAAGGAGGCGAACATAGTGGATCGTTTGACGAGGTCAAGGGAAGTGTTAATTACGCTTGTACTTTCTCAACTGGCGATGTTTTTGTGTCGGCTTTTTATTTCGTCTTTGTGGGTCCCAGCAAGTCATTTGGGAATTCACACCCGTATTTAATTCTGGGCTTCCCATTGGATGATAAACAAAATTCACGTTGGTTCGCGAACAGGAATTTGATATTTATTAATTTTTGGTTTTCTACCGGAACATATGTGTGGAGCCTGGTTTGCAAAGACCAGTTTTGGTCATTTGCTTTCTGGATCTCTGAGGGCAAACATCCGGTCCCTCGTTTTATTTGTAAAAAAACCTTAATTGATATCTGTGTATATATAAATGCTGTTTCTATACTCAATTTGATTTTCTTGCTTTAAAACCCCTTTTACAACTTATAGTGGGCTATCTACTAACGAGGCCCAATTCAGTTAATCTGCTTCAACATACAACTACGTGTCACTAGAACAGATAACCTACTATACTGTAAAGCCAGTCTACAATGTTCGAACATCAACAAAAATCACTCAGACATTGTTCTTAACAAAGCGATTTTATAGAGCTGACAGTTTAGATATTTCTGAACAAGTCTGGTGCCATCTCTGACATCCAGACGAAAGTCTTGATCTGCTCTTAATCTATTTAAGAACATGACTCCAGTTTTCAGGTTGATGTTTTGTTTTAGCAGCATTTTGCGATGTTAGACGAAACTATCTCTGGCGAAGCCTCTTCTTTGTTCAATTTAATTTTCTCCAATACTAAATTTATTATAACTGATCTATATACTGATATATTTGAAGTGTTTTGTATTTACTAATAACACATTCTGAATGTTTATGATGGATTCAGGGTAGATGCCATCGCAGATTCTATTCCAGTTTCAAACAAAGGCATTAAAAATACATACATACACACACATTGATTTAAACTGATATATCAGTAGTCATCGGATATGTGCCTAGTATTGCGTAGGCTCTTTTCTTCCAGCATGAGTTTTAACCACATCCTAGTCGCCACTGTTGTAATGTTGATTTTGTTCAAAATAGCCGAGCATTAAGAAGTCCGTAGTTAGAGAGCATATCGAAGGAACATAAGTTTTAATATTGAAAACAAAGACGAAGAGGTTTATTAAGTGCAGTATTTTGGGGCTTACAAGACGCACTGTTTTTCCTGAAGAATATCCTGAAAAATACGTGTATGTCTTCCAAGATGAATGTATCATTAACCATCTATTGTGAGACCTACCTACAAATGAACTCTTCCACACCTTTATAATATGGCTACCAACTCTGAATGAGGGAAATACACTGACACTGGGGAGTCGCAGAGTAGTAGCCACAGAGTGAGTGAATGAGTGAGTCAGAACGCTGTTAGGGGAAATACTCTCCAGTCCACGTTTACCTTTTTACTACGTTTTCTGAGAATATCCTATTCAACCTTATATCATAGTCCGAGTTATCTTTCTATGACCCTTCGGTCATAACACCATCATGGTTACTACCATAACATGGATGGTAGTTAGGATAGTTTATTGTACATAACTGACAGTAGTGATGATTCTGCAGATGATAGATTTGAGCTTTTACATGAATCCAGCAGTGGCGAGTTTTTGGAATTTGAGCATGAATAACATTTCTTTGATTGATTTATATTTTTACCCGCATGTTTTTAAAATTGTGAATTCATTTTTATGATACTAAAACCACCTTGGACAATGAAAGATGTGTAGTATATTTACTTACTATCAACTAATATGTGATTGCCATACAAACAAAACCAGGCTTGTGTATTGGCTTGTGTATTTAAAGAAGTTTGTTTAGTTGATTTTGGTAAGTTTGGCTCAAGGCTGTTGTCAGAGTTACGCTTCAGCAGTTAGTCACGTGCGGACTGGTGATCTCTGGTCTTTATCTTAAAATCTTGTCTGAAGTCTCCGTCCGATATCTTTTTAATACTCATCTACTAACCACTAGCCTCTAGCTCTCTCCCCTCCCCTGTATAACATTCCCTTTCTCTCCACCTATGTATCTGTCATCGCACCTGCTTTCTCAGCTTTCTATTGTTCCTTTCTAACTAGTTTGTACTCCTCACTCTTTTCTAATTAATCTTTTTACATTTATGTAACCCCCTGCACATCAGTGGCGTTTCCGCCTTACTCGGGGTGAAATGATTAAAAAAAAAAAATTGATTTCTCCGATTTGTTTCGCGCATTCATTTTTATTGGTGTCTGCCAAAACTGATGTGGAGGTATGAGGTAGTTGGGGAACGGGTATTTCTCCCACCTGTCGTCTTTACCGTATTTGGTCATGAGAAAAAATATTTTTTTCAAACTTGAAGAGGCCGAAATGTGGTTCTACAGAAGGATGCTACGGATATCGTGGACTGAGCATGCAAGCAACGATGAGGTTTTGGAAAGAATGGCAACAAAAAGGAAATTGATACTGAGCATCAGGAAGAGACTACTGAAGTTCCTGGGACACGCAATGAGGAAGGAGAGCCTGGAGAACCTGATACTGACTGGTCAGATAGAAGGAAAGAGAGACAGAGGAAGGCAACGGATAACATATTTGCAGGGTCTGATCAGGTGGATGACGGAACGGGGGTTGCCAGGAGCAACAGGAGCAAACATACTAAGAGCCACAAGGGATAGGGAGGCATGGAGAACTATGATCGCCTACGTCCTGAAAGGACAGGGCACATAGAAGAAGAAGTCCCCTCGTTCTCTGGTAATCGTTCTAGGCAATATTCTGCCAACAACTTCTTCCTCCTTTCTGTAGCATTTATCACCGACACGCCGCAGCGGCGTGGACAGCTCTTCTCCTTCCTTAGTGGGTTGTCTGTACCCGCTGCACTTCAGTGCATGCAGGTATGTTCTCCCACTTCGTCTTTACTGCCTTAAAAAAAAAAAAACCATCGTTCACACGCACTTTTCTTTCTCTTTTCTGCTCTGAAATTTGAATACAATAAATTAGCTTCTTTCTCAGGGCGAATATCATTCAACAAATTTCGCAATTTGTTCTCACTAAAACAAATATGTCGGCTGTTTAATTTCTCTTCGGCGGGTGTCAAATACTAGATACTTGTTTTTTTGTTAAGTAACTATTCACCTCTTAACTGACATTTGGGATTTTTACGGTTTTATCAATCAACTGTCAACATCTCATCCGTTGTACAAATTAGACATTGTCCCCTGGCTGACATCTAGTTCGTTCTTATAATTTTCAATGTCTGAAAACTAATTATGCTGCTCTTTATATCTTTAACCCTTCTCATGAGAAGCTTTCAGTATATTTCTTTTTATATCCAAATTTTTTAAAAAATTATTAATTACCAGCAATAAAATAGCGTCACACATAAAACGGTAAAATCTTGAATAAACAAGTACTATTCAAAATCCTATTTTTAATGTGCCTACTTGCCATCCTACTTGCCAGGATGTGCGTTGTGGTGCAGTGGATATCGACTCGGAACGACAAATCGAGGAGCCGAGTTCGAATTCCAGTTGAATTCCTTGCATTCACTTGCGCACAAATACCCTTGGGAAAGGTATTAATCCGTCTCTTCCCTCCAGTTATGGGTTAAATAATAGGACAGATTTGGTTCTATAGCCTTGGTCAGCAACCAGTCTACTGCAGAAAGCAATGACAACCTTCTGCAAGATAATCTTCTGCCCAGTCAGGCATGCATCTTTCGAGACATGATTGCCCAAGCGTGTATCACGTATGGCACTTAACTGACTGACTTACCATATATATATATATATAAGCAGAAGCAGTCCACTGACACAGTAGTAGGGGAGAGAAGAAAGTATAACGAGTTCTACTCTACAACAAACTGTAATCAAATCTATTCAGCCAATATAATCTTAAACTTCCATTTTTAGGGCCTATAACCTTCGGTTTCTCACAACATTCTATAGATGTATATTCTCAATCCTTCTTTGCTTGAACAAATCAATAGTTATAAATTGTCTTAATCAACTATTTGCATAATGCTGTTTTTTACTTCTACCTACTCAGTGCAGCTACTATGAGTAGCAGGGATTCCAAAGGTAGTTGGAAGATACCTGAAAAGACTTTGCATCATGCCATTTTGCGGATATTAGTAGGTGCAGGAT
The DNA here is from genome assembly GCA_037127315.1 of Ascarosepion bandense. Taxonomy (NCBI): domain Eukaryota; kingdom Metazoa; phylum Mollusca; class Cephalopoda; order Sepiida; family Sepiidae; genus Ascarosepion; species Ascarosepion bandense. The sequence continues at coordinate 2,074,844 of JBBBDQ010030258.1, read as the reverse complement.
TTTGTGCAATTTCTTAAACAACATTGACTGATTTTATTTTAATCCGAGATTATTTCTTCTTACAGTAAGCATTATTTTTGTAAATGCGCATGTTTTTTATTAGTAATATTTTAAACAGTCAGTTACGTCTACTGAATTAAATCTCTCGAATGCGTAGATCGGTAGAAATTATTCACACTGTTAAAAAAATATTTAACAGTGTCAATAATTCACGACTTCTCGCACCTTTTTCTTATATATATATATATATGCACGATTTACGCTCTCATACCCTGATTGAGCACTCTGGAAGAATGGGAGACTTTGAAAAACATTAGTACTCTGGCATGTACGCATCGCACTAATGAATTAGAGCACTCTGGCTATTGGGCGTGTATAATGACAATATGTATGCTAAAAAGTCTGCCTTCTTCTGCCGAGCACCCATAGCCCAGAAGTAGAATCGCCGACTGACGCCAATTCGGTCGGGTTTCAATCCTGGGTTAAAAGCAATCGGAGTCTAACCGTACTGATGAGCTGTGATACAGCGAAACAGATCTGTCTGTGGATGACTATATATATATATATATATATATATATATATATATATATATATATATAAACTTATTTATAAATGGAACTTTGTCTCTGTGTATGTGTGTGTGTGTGTCCGTTACCTATAGACTCCGAAACGCCTGAACAGATTTTATTGAAAATTTACACAATTGTACTATAAGCGTCTGCGAGTGTTCTTAGCTAGATTTTGTGTCGAAGTACCCCCAATAAATATCGAAAATCGATAATCAAAAAAATCGGGTTATAGAAGGAGTGGTCCGATTTTAATCTAATTTGATACACTTATAGACAAAGACATAAGAAACGATATTCAGAAGTTTCAAAGTTGCAGTTCATACAATAGTGTAGAAAATCGATAATATATATATATATATATATATATATATAACGCAAAATGTTTGTGTGCGTGTCTGTTTATCTGCCTGTATGTCTGTATTTTTTCAGCCCTTTTATTTTTAATTTTTGCTTCGGGTTTGGCTCTAAGTAGGTATAATTGTAGTTCTTAGTCTCAGTCATGATACCATTTACTCAAAGGACTTATTTAGCCTTCACAATTCAGTTTACGACAAAAAAAAATCTTATTTGATATCGATACCAGAAAATCAAAATTTGACTTATATCCATTCATTTTTCTTTCATTCAACGGTTTCGCTTTAACTGGAAACAACTATTACTTTTTAGTCTTTTTTGCCAACGTCCAAAGAGTCTGAGCTCCAGGACCATGGATTAGTTTTAAAGCTTTCATTACACCCGAGCAACGCCGGGCTATACTGCTAGTAAAAAAATAAGTGAAATCTCGAAGAATTGTTTTACTTGCTAGAATCGAGTGAATTAGTTTTATTTGAGTTATTTGATCGATTTACTTGATTGATATTAATTGATAGATATGACGATAGATCTTCATGAATATTTTTGAGAGGATGGTCGATGTATCTGAACTACCAAAAGAATATAGAATCTATTTTATAAGAAGAATATATTCCGGCTTTCGACCGCTTACCAGTTTTTGTCTTGGAAGCATTTTTCTCTTTCAAAATTAACGTTCGATGATAGATCGAATTGATTCATGTAGGAAATTACATTAAATACACAACGCTCTCATCTGTTTGTAAGAACCGATAAAAGAATTCTCTTTTTGCCACCAGGTGATCAAGATCCTCCGTTCTCCAGACATGGTTTGATTGATATTAACTTCTTTCAATCGATATTTTCTTTGTTATTTGGTAGTTACGGTGTGCATGCCGTAAAAGACATTTTACAAAGAATACGTGTAATTATCAATATTTCGCAAGAATTATTCACAAATTCTGAGAATTTCTTTTATATTGTCATATTATACTGTCATTGAAAACGGGTGTGAATTTACAAACGTTAACTTTAATGTTACTCTTTATATACCAACTATACTTTGGTTGAGGCTTGCCGCTGCTTCTTAAGAAGATAAACATTCTTTAGACTTGAGATTCAACACCTTATCCACACTAATCTAAAATGCGGTGACAAAAGAAATACTTTTATTTCGGAGTTGGCCAGTTGAAAAAAATCAAGCTTAATAACACTGGCGATAAAAAAGGGAACAATCCTTCAATTTATGTTCATATAATACAAATAAAGTCATGTAGTTATTTATAATTGTGTGCTTGTAAAATACCAAAGCGGAAATCAGCGAACGGCACGCGAGGCGGAACGGGAAAAGAGGGACGGGGGGAGAGAGAGAGAGAGAGAGAGAGAGAGTGAGAGACGAACAGCTAGAACGACAACGGGAGATTCCACAAATTTTCACAAAATCAATAATATTCGAAAGTTGAGCTTAACTCGGGCTCAGAAATCGACTTAACAAGGCAACAGTTTAATTGGTGTCTTCCCCAATCAGTTATACATGATATAGGTGATACACGCTTGGGCGATCATGTTTCGTAAGAGACATGACTGACTGGGTAAAAGATTTTCGCGCAGTAGGTTGTCATTGCTTTCTGCGGTAGACTGGTTACCAACCATGACTACAGAACCCATTGTTCTACTATTTAATCCATAGCTGGAGGGAGAAGAGCCAAATTAATACCTTTCTCAAGGTTATTTGTTCGTATTTGCGTCGAATTCAATTGGAACTCGAACTTCCTCAAAGTAGTCGTAAATTTGTTGAAATTTATCAGACTTTGGTATTTATCGGACCCTTTTCCAATCAATTCGAGAGATCCAACTAGAACTGGGATTATGGATGTCCTGATGGGCCACATTTTTGAGATTTCTACTTCTAGATCTTTGTCTTTTGTGAGCCTTTTTCAATTTTTAATTTCCTCTGTTTTTATTTATATCATTGTTGTTACTGGGAATTTTATCAATTCCACTTTAAAATGGCCACTTAATCAATATGCTTTTATATACCTGGGTTGACACATTAGATTTTTTTTAAAAACTCGCATTAAATACTTACATTTTATCGCATGCCCCTTAATAGAGAGGACGAATAAATGCTGACAAGATCTCTATCTTCGGTCAGAGTTTGATTCAGTCGGGGATCGGTCAAAGGACTGGGACACGGTTGAGAAAAATAGAAAATAATAGTGCTAGGTGGACGTATGTGTCGGCTGGACATTAGTGTACCCGCTCGGATTCACCATTTAAATCCCGTTCTTGTTTCACATCCCGTCTCAGTGGGGCGGGGGTCTTTGGGTAAATACAGAATGTTGCACGTGTTCTCGAAATTGTCAGTTAAGCTCTGTCTTTGAGCAAAGAACGACTCAGTTGGAGTTCGATCTACGGACGGAAATTCGCCTGAGAAAAATAGACTATGCAATGTTCCCGATACTGCGGTTGACCCTTGGCCCGAGTGTACACGCTCTCTGTTTTCGAACAGAGTACCACGCAGTCTGGGCCCAGTCTACGAACGGAGACCCGGTTGAAACAATAGACAATGCCCGATCCCGTTGTTGCTGGTGTTGGGTAAATTTTGGCCCTTGGCCTGTGTGTATGCGCTCGGGTTCCCCACATTAAACCCAACCTTGTGTCACAGTCCATTTCAGTGGGGAGACTTTGGGTAAATATCAAGAATTCCAAAAGACTTCTCATCGAGTGTGCGTTCGAGTATCGTTGAAGTCAGTCAGACATAATATTATAACTGTTAGTAGTGAGTTATAACTTGAGGCGATCCAAGGCTGCGCCATCTTTGGAAAGTACTTAAAATCCATACCATAGGCTAACTCAAGCCTTGTGAGTAAAACTGGATAGACAGAACTATTCTGAAGCTGTCAATGCTGATGTTAGCCGGAAGTTACAAGTCATCGTGACCGAGGGTTTGAGCGTACTGGTATTGTTTACACTGATGATCCCGCTAGATTATCCGATATCACCCATAAACTCTAACAAATGTCCACTTAGCATAGTTGCGGTACAAACTTCAGATAGGCTCGTGTTGAATAAACAGAAATCTGTCTAAACATGCATCTGCAACAGGGATTGGCTAGCCGCCCTAGTAGACAGGCATACGCGGTGACGAACGGTCAATATTATATTATATTATTATTAAATCATCTAAAATACATTTTCTCTAATAAAGGCAGACTATCGACTGTTATTCGTTATCTGATCTTCTAAAATCATGGCAAAATATGTTCAGGTAATGTATTGGTTAGCGGATCCGAACGAGAAATCAGCGACCTCAGTTCGAATTCTATCCGAATTAAATTTAAATGCAGTCTCAATAGTTATCAAATTCAAAACTGTATGAATTCAAACTGAATCCAAAACCGTCCAGGTGTGGCGCGTACTATGCAACCATTGGCGAGATAAAAATTTTACGACGGCTTGATAATCTCGACAGCAATCGACCTACTACTGTGCCGATGTATTATTATGCCTTTGCATAGGATTTTGGCTTGTCTATGTGAATCCTTCAGACTCAACAAGCCAACTTAATCGAGCATGCAAATTCGTTCGCTATTGTGCACTCGTATAGATGCGTTCGCCCATTGAAGACGAGCTCTTTTTTTCTCAACAAGTGTTGAGCACAATAAGAGTAAATCTATTTAATTTGTTGGAGATTCGTTGAAGCATTTCTTCAGCTTTCATCCATTCATTTTGTTCCAAGAACACTTTATCTACAGCAAGCTCCTTTTCTTTTTCTTTTTTAACACAATCGAATATTTACGGATTCTATCTTCTTTTGCCGTCTCTTTTACACCCAAGTCCAGTTACGCCTTTATAGTTATCCATAAGACCTCCTACAGAATGTATTTAAAGAAAGCTGAATGAAATGGCTACATATAAACTACAAGAAAACTGAATGCATCGGAATCAGTAGAAACAGGAGCCCAAAATACCAATTACAAGTCGGGGGTGCTAAAATCAAGCAGATACAAAAATTTTAATACCTGGGAAATGTTCTAACAGAGAATGGAAAGTCCGACACTGAGATCCGAAGACGTATTGGTACGGCCAAGGATGCATTCCAAAAGATGAATAGACTATTAAGAGACAGGGAAATTTCGCTGGAAACAAAAAAGACTGTGCCGGATTGTTATACGATGTCTCCCCTTCAATATGGCAGCGAAAGCTAGACAATCTCAACAAAGATGAAGAAAAGGATTAAAGCGACCGAAATATGGTTCTACAGAAGGATGCTGAGGATACCATCGACAGAAAATACGAGCAATGACGAGGTTTTGCAGAGGATGGACACGAAAATGAAACGGATAATTAACATCAAGAAATGAAAGCTACAGTTTCTGAGACATGTAATGAGGAAGGAGGGCTTGGAGAATCTGATGCTCACAAGGAGGATAGAGGGAAGGAGAGATAAAGGAAAGCAACGCGTGACATACTTGATGGACTTGAGCAGATGGATAGCGGAGCAGGGGTTTAGTGACATGATAATTCCTGCAGATTAAAATGTATCTCTGAAGATCTTAAAAAAATATTAACAAAATACAAAGATCTTGAAGCGGAAATCTCAAAAATGTGGCTCATCAGGACATCAATGATCCCAGCTGTCGTCAGAGCTGCCGAATTGATTGGAAAATGGCCCGATAAACTCATCGAAGGGGTTCTTGGTAGGCCATTCCGTAAAGAAATGCAAAAACTTGTACTAAGTTATTTTCTCAAAAATGTATTGTTGGTAACTTTAAAAAAAAATGTATGGCTGGTAATTTTTGGTTTTTACAAATTTTTTACAGTATTTTTGGTAATAGACACCTCCTAACACACTAACTCGCATCCATTCTCTCAAACACTCTTCCTATCTGCCCAACCCTCAGCCTCGGTATCCTTACCCGTCTATCACCCTACTTCTGACATTTCCTATATCTAACCACGCCTTCTCTTCACCTTCCCCTATGTAACCCCCTGCGCAATAGTGGCAGTGGAATGCCTTGCTTGGAGTGAAATAATTAAAAAAAAGTTTTTTAAGTTTTTTTTTATAGAGATAACGCATAAGTAACGTGGAAGTTTTAAGGAAATTGTAAACAAAAAGTAAAAACCGGACAGAATCAGCTAATATAGGACGCATAATGAGGAAAGTGAACTTGGAAAATTTAATACTCACATGACATATCCAAGGCAAAAGGGACCAGGGAGGCAGCAGGTCATCTACCTGACGAGCTAGTGCGATGAACAGAGGAACCGAGGTGGGGTGATGGACGGTAACAAAAAGTTAATAAGAGCTACGACTGACAGGAAATTGTAGAGAGCAATCATCGCATATGTCCCAAAAAGAAAACAGCACAAACAAAATGATATATTCAAACTGAAATATAAGACGAAGCCCCTTTGAAAGTATCTTGGACCGAATAAAAATGGAAACAAAAACGAAGCTCATACATAAATATCAGGAAGAGACTGTTGAAATTTCTAGGGTTCATAATGAAGAAAGAGAGCTTGGAGAAACTGACACTCAAAATATATATTAAAAGCAAGAGGGAGAGAGGAAAACAACGCATAACCTACCTAGCAGGACTGAGTAAATGAATACCGGAACAAGGTTTAGGAGAATTAATAAAAAGACAAAAACTATTAAGAGCTACAAATAAAAGAAAATTGTGGAGAACCATGATCACTTACTTCATAATGGGACATGGCATATAAAGAAGGAGAATTCGAAAGATTCTGTTACTTAATTTGTATATATTTTTCAATACTTTTGATTCATAAAAAATACGTGGGTTTTTAGTTTGTCTTTAGAAATCTCGGCCATCAGTTTGAAAATGATCAAAAAATAATATGTAAGGAAATTAGAAGAAAAATGAATTCTATTTTGATAATCTGAGATTCTAAGTCCATTCTGTTTCGAAAGGGCCAATATATCTCTTGGGAATCCAAGGTTCTAAATCCGCCCTGTTTCGAAAGGGCCAATATATCTCTTGGGAATCCAAGGTTCTAAATCCGCCCTGTTTCGAAAGGGCCAATATATCTCTTGGGAATCCAAGGTTCTAAATCCGCCCTGTTTCGAAAGGGTCAATATATCTCTTGGGAATCCAAGGTTCTAAATCCGCCCTGTTTCGAAAGGGTCAATATATCTTTTAAGAATCTGAGATTCTAAGGTTATTCTGTTTCAAAAGTTCCTAAATATTCTTTCAATTCTGAAATTCTAAGTCCATTCTGTTTCGAAAGGGCCAATATATCTCTTGGGAATCCAAGGTTCTAAATCCGCCCTGTTTCGAAAGGGCCAATATATCTCTTGGGAATCCAAGGTTCTAAATCCGCCCTGTTTCGAAAGGGCCAATATATCTCTTGGGAATCCAAGGTTCTAAATCCGCCCTGTTTCGAAAGGGTCAATATATCTTTTAAGAATCTGAGATTCTAAGGTTATTCTGTTTCAAAAGTTCCTAAATATTCTTTCAATTCTGAAATTCTAAGTCCATTCTGTTTCGAAAGGGCCAATATATCTCTTGGGAATCCAAGGTTCTAAATCCGCCCTGTTTCGAAAGGGTCAATATATCTTTTAAGAATCTGAGATTCTAAGGTTATTCTGTTTCAAAAGTTCCTAAATATTCTTTCAATTCTGAAATTCTAAGTCCATTCTGTTTCGAAAGGGCCAATATATCTCTTGGGAATCCAAGGTTCTAAATCCGCCCTGTTTCGAAAGGGCCAATATATCTCTTGGGAATCCAAGGTTCTAAATCCGCCCTGTTTCGAAAGGGTCAATATATCTCTTGGGAATCCAAGGTTCTAAATCCGCCCTGTTTCGAAAGGGTCAATATATCTTTTAAGAATCTGAGGTTCTAAGTCCATTCTGTTTTTAAAAGAGTCAATATATCTTTTGGGAATTTGAAGTTTTAAGTCCATTCTGTTTCGAAAGGGTCAATATATCTTTTGGAGAATCTGAGGTTCTAAGTCCATTCTGTTTCGAAAGGGTCAATATATCTCTTGGGAATCCAAGGTTCTAAATCCGCCCTGTTTCGAAAGGGTCAATATATCTTTTAAGAATCTGAGGTTCTAAGTCCATTCTGTTTTTAAAAGAGTCAATATATCTTTTGGGAATTTGAAGTTTTAAGTCCATTCTGTTTCGAAAGGGTCAATATATCTTTTGGAGAATCTGAGGTTCTAAGTCCATTCTGTTTCGAAAGGGTCAATATATCTTTTGGAGAATCTGAGGTTCTAAGTCCATTCTGTTTCGAAAGGGTCAATATATCTTTTGGAGAATCTGAGGTTCTAAGTCCATTCTGTTTCGAAAGGGTCAATATATCTTTTTGTACAAATTTTAAGATGATGGCTATTAATTTAAACCGATTGAAACCATAGACATTTAACATTTACTGACATTTATGCATTGTTATATATTCTTAAAATAATTATTGCCCAAATTTTGCTGGTGTGATTCATTATCTACACTGTGCAGATAGAGTAATGGATAACTGCTGAGAATGAGAAATCGGAGAGCCAAGTTCGAATTTCAGTCGGGTTCATTGCATTCAGTTAAGTATGATATCATCTCCTTATTTCAGTTATGGATTAAATAGTGGGATTTGTATCTATAAAATCATTGATATTCTCAAAAATTGTTAATATATTCTAACTCGCAAAAAAAAAAAAAGAAAGAAAAATACTACAATGCACATGGAAACTACAGACAGACCGACCGATCTACAGATTGACTGACAGACCAACCGAACAACAGACACACCAACTGTCCGACCTAACCTTTGCCAAGATCGGTCAGTCAGTTAAGTGCCATACATGATACACGCTTGGGCGATGATGTCACTTTCGATCCATGACTGACTAGGCAGAAGATTTTCCCGTAATAGGTTGCCATTTCCTTCTGCGGTAAACTGGTTCTGCTATTTCACCCTTAGTTTGAGGGAGAAGAGATGAATTAATACCTTTCCCAAGGGTATTTGAGCGTAAATGAATTCAACTGGATAACAATTTTGCCAACATACTTCTGTAAATAATTTGGATATTTTGTCCGTAAGAAAAATTAATGATGACAAGCAAACGGGTTTAGCTGTTTTTAATTCTTATATTTCAGTATTAGCATTTCATTTCAAGGTAATACATATTTTATTACCAACTTTTTTGTTATAAATCGTTTTCCTTTTTTGAAATGCATTTTAATATGCCTGTTTTAATTCTCTAACAAGATTTTATACATACAGAATTGGGTGAAACAGCGATCAGAAAAGGAAAGGGAAATAATCCGACTCGAACAAACTAGTAAACTTTTACTGTGAGTTTGAAAGTCATTGAAAAATTTGAAAAACTTGTAATAGCACTAATTTTTACCACATTTTTATGGAAGATATCAGTTTGAAGCAATGTCGCTGTGTTTGCTGATTTGGGATATTTCCTTATGTTGGAGATATATATATCTATGTATGGAATAGGTTGTAATGGAAATATTGCGTTGCAGAGTGAGAGAGAGGGGGAGAGAGAGAGAGAGAAAGAGAGAGGGAGATGTATTTATTGGATGGGGTGTAACGGAGATATTATTGTGTTGGAGAGAGAAAGAGGAAGAGAGAGGGGGAGTATTTATTGGATAGGTTGTAGTGGAGATTTTATTCAATATTGTGTTGGATATATATATATATATATATATATATATATATATATATATATATATATTGATTGATTGTGGCTCACTTATAGATTTTTTCGTGTTCTTGCTCTACTTCCGTACTTTCGTATCGAGCACTTTTTCTGATGTTTGGTTCCGTCTTGGGTTTTTTTTCTTTCCTGTTTGTTCTTATTCCGTTGTTTTTTTTGTTTTTTTTCATCCCTAATACCCGACGATATATTTCTCGCCGGATTTTGACGGATTTAGGTTTTGTTTGTTGACATTTTTTCGAATATTTATGTTTAATTTGATTAGTGTAAACTTACGGATTCTACTTTATTTGTATTATTATTATTAGTATATATATATATATATATATATATATATATATATATATTTATCTGATAGGTTGTTGTGAAGTTATTATTGGGTTGAACAGATATATACTTATAGGATTGGTTTTAATAGTGATATTGTGGTCATATGAATTTTCGCAATAGGATGCAGTACAGTGATAATATTGTGTTACATGTGATGCAACATATAGTTTGGCTGGGAACTAACAAGTCTCCCTGGAATGGAAATGTGACATCACTTGTTACAACAGCATCCTGTGATTCAAGAGAGAAAAGGTGTTTAAGACCTTGATTTTTATATTACTTCCTGCCACTTAGTGGACCTTAAGGGAAGTTCCCTGAAAGACACGGTAGAGCAATCCTTCATAAGTTGTTATCTCTGGGTAAGAAACACCTGCTTGCATCTTTTTCTATGTGCCGTGTCCCTTCAGGACGTAGGCGACCATGGCCTTCCACATGTCCCTATTCCTTGTAACTCTTCACATACTTTCTCTGCTCTGCTATCTATTTGCTCAAGCTCATCAAGTATGCAACGCATTGTCTTCCCATGCCCTGCTTCCCCTCTATATCTCCTGTGAGTATCAGACTCTCCAAGCCCTCCTTCCTCATTACTTTCCCAGATACTTTAGCTGTCTCTTCCTGATGTTAAGTATAAGTTTCTTTTCCATCTCCATTCACTCCAAAACCTCGTTGTTGCTCACATGTTCGGTCCGTAGTATCCTCAGCATCCTTCTGTAGAACTCCATTTCGATTGTTTCAAGTCTTTCCTTCATCTCTGATGAGTTTGTTCAGCGACTAATACTTAATTCAGGCATCCACTGTAGGGAGTCCCAACATCAAATAAAAAGTCATAATTCACTCAGCATCTTTCCGGTACCAGCACAAACCAGTCAGTGAAACGAAGAAATTCTGAACTTCAGGAATTATAATGAGATCTTCAGGCATAATTCATTCAGAATCTTTCCAGCAGCAAAACAAAACAGACCTCTTATTCAAAAAGCACATTTCCAATCTCGCAGAATTACAAGAACTTAAACTGTAACTCACACGGTATATTTTAAAAACTAGTATCTTATTTACTGTTCACCTATAAGACCCAAGAGTAATTTAGTAAACCCCTACTTGGGCCTTAAGTTGTTGTAAGGGCGCATAAGAAGACAGAAAGTGTAATCTCTCTCCAAGACAGTAATATATCCGCTATAACTTATCCCATATATATATATATCAGCATGCAGTGTAGGTATAGAAGAATCCAAAGGAGTATCCTGTATATACAGTGGTTGGATAACTCTCTAAGAGAGCTCGCTCTAAGCATATATGCATATAAATACATATAGAGCAAATATAAGAAAAATTAAGACAGACACGTTATTTCATGGTGAATCGGAAGTGTAAGGCCTATTTCAGGCGAACCATCGTCAGCTTCCGTCTTGTAAAATCTTTTGTAAAATAAAGACGGAAGCTGACGATGGTTCGCCTGAAATAGGCCTACACTACCGATTCACCATGAAATAACGTGTCTGTTTTAATTTTTCTTATATATATACTACTTACTTATTACCTTAAACTTTTAACATTAAATCTTACCACAAACTGTGATCTAATTAAAATTTAAAATTTAATAGAAAAAATCGATTTCCTAAATCCAAAATTAAGATTAAATATACAAAATTAGATTAATTATAAAAAAAACTCTGCTTAAATACAAAAATATTCTGGACAGAATAAGCATTAAGTCCAATACCATCCCTCCCCACCCCTTACACCTCCCTACTCTGCTCTTCTAAGAAATCCAAAGGATATTGTCAAGTCGCAAGATAATAAAAAAATTACGTTCTAACTGCTAATGTTAAATCTGTCTACAAAACTCCCAGATACTCATTAATCAACTACATTAATCAACTATATTCCCTACCCACACCACTTTCTTCAAAATTCAAACGGACAATCCACAAGACTTATTCCCTTATCACTAACCCCCATCAACATCCCACAGACAACTCACCAAATATAAGAAAAGAGGCTTTCCATTCCTGTCCACACCACCTGATGAGACATTGTAGTTTCAATGTCGAAACAAATGTACGATTTGTAGTGAACATATATAAAAAATTTGTACATGTTCTAAAATATAATTTATAATAAATATTCGCAGCTCTATATATTATATATCGAGCACTGTTTTAAATTAATGTTATATATATATATATATATATATCTAACACAATAATATCTCCGCTACAACATATCCAATAAATGACACAGATATTTAGGATAGAAAATTGGTCATAATTGAGCGGGGGTAGATAGTGGAGTGGCATCCCGTTGGTTTATTACCTACAGGGATGCTAACGTCCCAGATTATATGTGTGTGTGTGTGTGTGTGTGTGGTACAGTGGATATCGGCTCGGAACGAGAAACCGGTGAGCCGAATTCGAATTCCAGTTGAATTCATTGCATTCACTTACGCGCAAATACCCTTGGGAAAGGTATTAATCAGTCTCTTCCTTCCAGTTATGGGTTAAATAGCAGGACAGATTGGGTTCTATAGCCTTGGTCGGCAACCAGTCTACCGCAGAAAGCAATAGCAACCTACTGCGGGATAATCTTCTGTCCAGTCAGTCGTGTCTCTTTCGAGGCATGATCGCCCAAGCGTGTATGGCACTTAACTGAATTGATCATATGTCATCCATGGTAGTTATCGGCTCAGAACAAGATATCGGTAAACGAAGTTCAAACTCAAGTTGAATTCGTTGTATTCACTTAAGCGTAAATACCCTTGGAAAAAGCATTAATCCGTCTCTTCTCCCACCAGCTATGGGTTAAATAGTAGGACAGATTAGGTTCTATAGCATGGGTAATGCCAACCTACTGTGAGAAAAACCTCCGCCGTTCAGTCATGATAGCAAGTATGTTTCACGTATAGAACTAAACTGACAGACTGAATTGATTTTGAAGTGATTGGGAAGCACCCTTCTGGGAGTTTGTTCCACAATGCAGTAGTTCTGAGGAAGATAATAGTCTTAGTGACATTTTGTCCTCATCAATGGTGCATGAAGGGAATGAAGATGAGTTGACTCTGTCTATGTGGCCGGGAGGGGCTTAGTGGTGAAGGTCTGAACTAGTAGGAACAAGGAATGTATTTTGCCTGAAAATCTGAAATATATATTAACTTGAAATGAAATGGTAATACTGAAATATAGCAAGCAATTTATAATGTTTCATCTGTGGAAAGGGATCATAAGCTGGAAACTATTTCTTACCCCAAAAATCGCATTTAAACTCTGTCAAGACTGAAAGTAGTGGATTTGGTAGCCACAGCCCGGATGTGGCCATAATACTCCATTTTTGGTCAGATATGGCTCCTATAGAGATTGAGCTGCAGATGGAAATTCACACTCAGCAAATAGTATCCATTAATCGACTTTGTATCATTTTTTTTTATTGCAAGAAAGTAATGTCCAATATTTTTTTCACTTTTAGCATGACACTGTACTCCAAAGGTGCACTAGGATAGCCAAAGATGGATTAAAAAACTAAGCAAGGTATTAAGAAACAGAAAAATTTCATTAGAAACAAAGAAAAGAGGACTGAAATATTACATAATATCAGCCTTATAGCAGTGAATGATGGATAATTTCCTCAAATATGAACAAGAGGCTTGAAGTAACAGAAATGTGGTTCTACAGAAGGATGCTGAGAATACCATGGAAAGTGTTGTTAGAAAAAAATAAAAAATATCTGAACTGTTATTCAAAATTAGTTTTCCTATATGGCAGTGAATGCTGAAAAATCTTCTCAAAGAAGAAGCTTGAAGCAACAAAAATGTGGTTCTACAGAAGGGTGCTGAGGTTACCATGGCCTGAACATGTGAGCAACAACAAAGTTTTAGAGAAAATGGAAACAAAAAGGAAATTTATACTGAAGATCAGTAAGTGAGAGTTGAAATTTCTTGGGCACATAATGAGGAAAGAAGGCTTGGAAAATCTGAAACTTGTAGGATAGGTTAAAAACCAAGAGGGAAAGAGGAAGACCATGCATAACCTACCTGGTAAGCTTGTGTAAATGAATGGTGAAACAAGGTTTAGAAATAACAAAAAAAAAAAAGACAAAATTTATTAAGAGCTAAAAGTTAGGAAATTGTGGAGAGCCATGATCACCAATGTCCTGAAGAGACATGGAACATAGAAGAAGTGCATTGTTTTATGAGTGGAACACATTTTAAGACATGATATTTTTTTTATATTAGACAAACATTAGTATTTGTTTATATTTGTGAGATGAGACAGTTTTTACATTATTTGGACTAATGTCCTCATCTTCGTTGACACTTGTACGCTCCGGCCTTCTTCAGATGCTAGGAACGAAGTTCATTCCTAGCACCTAGAAAAAATAAAAAAAATACGATGCTTAGATATGGTAAAATACAATTAATGTTCATCTGATATCAAAGAAATATGTCTTAAATCTGCCACGCTAGTAGAATTTTTTCTTTTTTTTTTGTACCGTTCCTTCAGGACGTAGGCAATCATGGCCCTCCACATTGTCCTTTTCTTTGTAGCTCTAAGTTTTGTACTTTTGTTATTACTCCCAAACCCTGTTCTACCATTCATTTACTCAAGCTAATCAATTATGTTACACACTGTATTCTTCTGTCCCTCAATTTGTTGTGAGTATCAGGTTTGCCAAACCCTCTTTTCTTATTATGTACATCAGAAATTTCAACTGTCTCTTCTTAAGTATAATTTTCTTTTTTGTTTCCATTATTATGTACATCAGAAATTTCAACTGTCTCTTCTTAAGTATAATTTTCTTTTTTGTTTCCATTTTCTCTAAAACTTCATCATTGCTCACAGGTTTGGTTCATGGTATCCTCAGCATCTTTCTGCAGAACCACATTTCTGTTGCTTCAAGGCTCTTTGAGAAAATTGTCCAGTATTCAATGCCATACAGAAGAATAGATATTGTGTAACTCTTTTTCTTTGTTTCTGACAAATTTTGTCTGTCTCTTAATGCTCTGGTTAGCTTTTGGAATGCATCTTTGGCTATTCCAATTCGTCTTTGAACCTCAATGCCGCACTTTCCATCCTCTGTGAAAACACTTCCCAGATATTTAAATTTCTGTAATTGTTCTATTTTAGTATCCCCGGTTTTTAATTTGCATTTTGGGCTCGTCCTTTTGCTGATAACCATACTCCTTTCAACAGGTGTCTATTAGCTTATTAATATTATTCTCCATGAACAGGTTAAGAGGCCCATTCCTTGTTCCCTGTTTAGGATGTGGTTTCCGGCTTTTCTCTTTTCCAATCTTCTCACTTTGTTTTTTTTTTTTTCAATTAGAGTAGATAGATCTATCTATCGCCCGGTTCACACTCCACCCACGTCTATTGAACAGGTTAAGAGGCTCATCCCTTGTTCCCTGTTTAGGATGTGGTTTCCGGCTTTCTCTTTTCCGATCTTTTCACTATTACGTAGCCCCCTGCACATCAGTGGCGTTACCGCCTTGCTCGGGGTGATATGATAAAAAAAAATAAATAAATAAAATAAAATAAAATAATAATAATAATAATAATAAACACAAGCAAGCATTTTAATTTCAAATACTGTTATATGCTGTTGGGACAATCCTCTCCATTATAATCAAGGCTGATGTGTATTTATTTGTTTATATTTTCCTTCTGTCACACTCATAGTGAGGCAGTGTCAGCTTAGTTCATTCTCTTTACTACAAATTATTAAAGCTCTTGCAATGTGTTTGCTCTTTAACAGTGCCTTATCTTTTTGCAATAATTATGTCGTTGAGTAGTGAATATATATAAAATTCGTTAATTTCCGTAACATGTTTACATTTGTTGACATTATGATACATTTCAGAGCAGGTATGTTTGTTTATGGTGATTCGAAAATTGTGTTATATAAGCATGATAAAAACCTCGTCTGATCAGGAGGCTATTCATGGTCGAGTGATCAAGACGGTACCAGATCAAATGGTATGCTTCAATTCAAAATACATTGCAACACGCAAATTTTTATGTTTCGAGATTTCTAACTCGTCACTAGGAAATGTTAGATCATTGATCTAACTTTGCTTGATAACGAGATTGAAATCAATTGATTTGAAATGTGCATCAAATGAATTTATAAATATTTAATAGTTACCTATATTGTAGTTTCATCAATGAAAGAATGAAGAAAATTTATGATGATTCGGATGAGTTCGTCTTTGCTTCCTTGCCTTGTAAAATTTTGCAAAGAAATAATAACAAAAGAACCATTCTATTTTCATTTAGAATTATCGACTTAAAAATAGTATGATATACATCATTTCTTTCAAAAAACTGGGGTGGCCTAATAATTATGGCCGGTATCGTAAATTATAAGAGAGATAGATTCATGCGGAGAGCTCAATGCGTACTATCCAGAGCAATATGATATACATAAAAATAAAACCTATTCATGGTTGAGTGGTTAAGACAGTACCAGATCAAATGGTAGCTTCCCCTATGTAAATAGGGGTCGCAGGTTCGAATCCTGCTGGATAGCACACATTTTCGTAATAAAATTTATCGTAAAATAATCAGGCCAGTAGATATAAATATAAAATACTGTTTAATTAAAAACAGAATATCTACTTAAATACGAGTATCGGTAAAAATAATGTTCAAAATAATTCATTATATATATAAGAAAAATTAAGGCAGACACGTTTTTTCATAGTAAATCGGAAGTATGGGCCTATTTCAGGCAAACCTTCATCAGCTTCTGACTTTATTGTACAAAGGATTTTACACAAATATAGACTAAACTATCGCCCAGTTCACATTCCACCCACATCTATTGAACAGGTGAAGAGGCTCATCCCTTGTTTAGGATGTGGTTTCCAGCTTTCTCTTTTCCAATCTTTTTACCCTTATGCAGCCCCCTGTGCATCAGTGGCGTTATCGCCTTGCTTGGAGTGATATGATTAAAAAAATATATATATATATATATATATATATACACACACACACACTCAATCAGTCAGTTAGGGGCCACGTGTTAAACACACTTAGGTGATCATGTCTCGAAAGAGACATGACTGACTGGGCAGAAGATTATCCCGCAGTAGGTTGCCATTGCTTTCTGCAGTAGACTAATTACTGACCAAGGCTATAGAACCCAATCTGTCCTGTTATTTAACCCATAACTGGAGGGAAGAGTCGGATTAATACCTTTCCCAAGGGTATTTGTGCATAAGTGAATACAGGGAATCTAACTGGAATTCAAACTCACTATTATAATAAAGGCTGTTGTGTTTGTGCATGTGTATATATATATATATTAAAAACAGAAATAGAGGTTGTCCCGAGAGACACTGGCATAGATGAAAAAAGTGCGAGAAGCCGTGAACATTTTGTTTAAATTTGTAGATTTGTTGTTATTATTATTAATATTACTTGGTTTCTGTATGATTTATAAAGTGTCCATTAGAGTATTTGTGTCGCTACATGTGTTTCAAGTCTAAAGTTGACTCTCTTAAGGGGGAATAAACTTGTGATTTTGCATATTGAGATCAGTTTGTTTTTCTGATGGCCAAAATATTGTGTATATGCATAAGGGGTGAGCAGGTCAGGAAGTTTATATGCGTGGGTGTTAAAGTTTTTTTTACACTTGCATGCTAAATCTCTTTTGCTCTGGAAGTCAGTCACCTTTCGTTGTCCGTAAAAACTTTTTGCACTGACTTGCCAAACCTTTTTAGTGCATTTGAATTTCGTGTGTGTGTGTGTGTGTGTGTGTGTTTGTGTGTTTCTTAGGTTTTTCATGTTGTTTTGTTGAAGGAAGTCTTGTATTTTTTTTTATAAATATTTCTTCCTGCATCATGATCATGTCATAATTTGCATTTTGGTAGATAGGCATTACTCCGCTACATTTGTATAAATGTTGGGAAACATACAATTTCTGGTTATTGGCTAGTTTAATGTTATTGCTGTGCAGGGGAGAAAACAATTTTGAAGTATAAAGGAAAAAAAATAAAATTTCGCAAGTCAGCATAAAAAATTTTCATGTTCAATGAAAGGTGACTGACTTTTAAAATAGAAGATATTTAACACTCGAGTGCAAAAAAAACAAAAAAAAAAAAAAAACAAACAAACACTCATATGAACTTTCTGACCTGCTCACCACTTATCTATATATACACAATATCTTGGCTCACAATTTGTAAAGTCACAAGTTTATTTGCCTGAAGAAAGTGAACTTTAGATTTGAAATACGTGTAGTGACACAAATACCATTATGGACACTTAATATATCATACAAAAAGCAATTAATATTAATAATAATAACAAATCTACACTTTAAACAAAACGTTCACAGCTTCTTGCACTTTTTTCTTTATATATATATATATATATATATTTGCCTCCTTTGAATCATTTTGTTCTTTTTTTTCATTTTATGTTTTAATGTAAGATACTCAATAGTAGGTACATCAATATATATGTTGCCATCATTTTAGACAGCATATTGATATAAATATTTTGCTGTCATTTTTAATGGCATAGACCGACTCATTTGGAAATACTAGCCTACAAGCCATATTTAATGCTAAGAAGGGAAAAATATATTCTTTCATGTATAGAGGAAGGAAGCATTTAGAAGTTGTCTTTCTTTTAATTCCATGTTAGCATCTTATAAAGCTGTCACTTTTTTTCATTTTTCTGTCACTAGGAAAATAGAGAAGAAGGTAGATAAAGTGCTAGTTGGTCCCTCTGTTGCCTCTTCTGGTTGTAATACCATGACTATTATAACTATGGTTGTTGCAAATGTTTGAGTCATTTCATGGTAGTCATTTTTTTCTCTTCCAAATACTACTAATGTTTTATAAAAATAATCTAAAACAATCAAAAATTAAATTTAACTTTTTGAATTCTTATTATATTTTAATAAATCCACTGCTGTAGACGTACAGTTACATTTTCTGCTGTTAACATATACATACCTATCCAAAACTGTGAAATGTCAGTCTCTTGTGTTATATTCCAACTAACGCTTAGTGCTATTTTCCGACTGGTGTTTACATATAGTAGCATAAAATAGAACCTGTTTTTTATTTTGTTTGTTGTGGGTTTTATTTAGCTTAGTCTGTAGAGTATCAAATCAAAACCAAAATGGTGGCACCTGTCAGGATTGTGTTTCTCATAAGCTTTTGCTTAAGAATTGAACACATCATTCCACCATTCACAGCAGACTTAACCAGAATGCTAACCATATCATTTTTACAGGTGATGAAAAATGGATTTTGCATGTCAACATTAAAACCAGGACTTCATTTATAGAAATTCTTATTTTGTGCCTAGTGGAAAGTGCAAGATGTGATCTATTACAAGCTAGTGGAACATGAAAAGACCATCACTGCAGGCATTTATGGCCAGTAACTTGATCAGGTAAACAAAGCATTACATTGATAAACAGAAAAGCGTTATTCTTCAGCGAGACAATGCAAGGGCACTCTGCTTAACAAACCCAAGAAAAAATAAAATTGTTAGAATTAATCGTTCTTCCACAACCTCCATATGCACTAGATTTAATGCTTACAGATTTTCATGTTTTGATTATTAACATTTCATATGTAGCAGAACATTCAGAAACAAAGTTGAAAATAGCCTCTTGACTATGCTGACTCTTGTCGTCCTACCAAGGATTGAACTCACTCTCCTTAGCTCACAAAGTTCTGAAGATATTAGGCTCCTCTTCCTCAGATTAATGGATTTGTTCTAAACAGTGGCAGTAACTTGTCTCCCTTCACTGCCAAACAGGATTTAACCTTTAGGCATTATTTAAGTTTATTAAAATTTCTTCTCAGCAAACGTTTTTCTAGTGTCTGAAGTGTTGTCACTCAGTTTACTGATCAAGATCCTGTTTTAACAGCCTTTTAAACTTTTTTTCATGATCAAACCAAGATTATGTAAAAATACTGAATTAAACATTTGTCTTCCTGTTGGGCTGTTAAGCATTGAAAGTAAAAGTGAAGGTGATTCATTTAATAAATATTTAAATAAATTTACATTTGATTTGGAAACCTTAATATTTAAATAATTAAATAACAGGCATGATTTGATTTGAAAGAATCTTTTTATTTTTTTTTTATTTTTACACAGTTGCTGTGAATAAATCATATGGACATTATTGCATCTTCTCCCAATGATCCCAACACACATTTGTGTGCATAAAAACAAACTTCAACCAGATTATCCCAAAAGAAGAAATAAAAAGGAACTGATAACGATATTAAAAAATGCTTCCACTTGGAAAGTTGGTAACTGGTCACTTGGGTGTCAGATTATAATAAAGGCCAAAAACTTAAGTGATGGGATTGGCTATACCCAGGCTATGTATGAGCTGGTCAATCACACTCTTAGAACTGTATTAGAGGCTTGCAAAGACTTAACTAGAAAAAACTTGGTCCACTGAAGCTTTTGCAATTGAGAAGAAACTAAAATTAGTCCTATCATCAAGGATGGAACATTTTTTTCTTTGACCAAAAAGAAATATGAAATTCAGAAGCAGAAGTTAACAAAAGCAAGATTTTGTTGAACTGCAATTCAAAATACCAATATTCTAATTTAAGATACCAATATTGCACACCAACAAGCTTCATGTCTATCACATATGTGTGTGTGTGTGTGTGTGTGTGTGTGTGTGTGTGTGTGGTTTAATTTTCTATGTTCTGTGGAGTCTTCACTAGAAATGTAGCAGAGTGTATAGCCAATCAGGTATCCAACTAAATTGGTGGGTATTAGCAGTTAGGTAGAAGCCACTTTCTCAGCAATGAAGTGCCCCCACTTCTGGTCTCCATATTTACAGCGCTGAACCTTTTCTTCCCATCCTGAAATAATGGCATTGTAATCATCAACACTGAATTGCTGTAAAAAGAGAAAAAAAAAAAAAAAAAAAAAAAAAAAAAACACATTTGAAAATTTTTTTAAAATTTTTAAATTTAAAAAAAAAAAAAACATTTAAAAAAGATAAATGTTCACCATTTCAACAAAAACAAAAAATATATTAAAATATTAAAAATCCTGTAAACAAGACAAATGTTTGCAGTTTGTCTCCATTTTTAAAAATGGAAGTAAACAAAGAAAAAAATTAAAAAGATTATATAAATTCAAAATTCACAGGACATGCCGAAGCCAAGAACGACAAAGTAAAAAAACAAGTAATCTACCTAATGAGCATGTGCAAATGAATGACCAAACAGGGATTAGGAGAGATAGTATATATATATATAAACCTAAAAGCTCCAAAGGATAGTTGTGAAGAGTCATGATCATCAATGTTATGAACAGAGAACAAAATGTAGCTCTATTTAGTAAGTTTTTAAGAGTTATCTTTAAGAATTTCAGATTCTGTCAGTCAATACAGTCTTATATGTGCTGTGTCCCTTTCAGAACATGGCTCTCCAAAATTTCCTATCAGTTGTAGCTCTTAGTAAGACTTGCCTTTTCAACATCACTCCCACTCTCTGTGCTTGCTTGTTAGAAAGTTTATGAGCTGTTTTCCTCTTGCATTCAATATATCCTGTGAGGGTCAAATTCTCCAAGCCTTCTTTCCTTCTTCTGCATCCTAGAAATTTCAACTCCCTCTTCCTGATTCTATGTGTAAGTGTTCTTTTTGTTTCCATTTTCCTTAAAACATATTAGCTTCCCACATGCTCCGCCCATGATAATCTCTGCATCTTTTTGTAGAACCACATTTCTGAGGTTCCAGATTTCTGAGGTTCCAGATTTCTTCTTCAAATAGTGCAGTAAATTTCCTCACAAATACACTTTCTTTGGGACAAATTCTGACATGTTTAACATTATGAAAAATGAAATTTCTTTTTGCACTTTGGCAAAAATTGCACACACTGAATTTGAATAGATGTATTACCATCAGAAACTACATGCACTAAGTATTTATTTTAGACAGTGTTTTGGAAAAGTTTACGAAAATGTAACAATGTATTAGGACCTTGAATACAAAATTTCATTTTCATAAACTTCTCCAAAACACTGACTAAAATAAATACTTAGGACAGTCTATTTCTGATTTTAGAAATTCTTTTTTTAAAGTCAGATAAGCAACAACGGGTACAAGTGTCAGTTAAGTGCCATATGTGATACACACTTCTGGATGATCATGTCTCAAAAGAGACATGACTGACTGGGCAGAAGATTATCCTGTAGTAGGTTGTCATTGCTTTCTACAATAGACTGGTTGCCAGCCAAAGCTATAGAACCCAATCTGTCTTATAAATGGAGGGAAGAGATGGATTTATATCTTTCCCAAGGGTATTTGTGTGTAAGTGAAGGCAAGGAATTCAACTGGAATTCAAACTCGGCTCCCCAATTTCTCGTTCCGAGCCGATATCCACTGCACCACAATGCACATCCCTGCACCACAATGCACTTGCACAATGCAAGTGTACTGATATTTACTAGCTGTAGTACAAGTTTCTGAATCAAAGATATTTAATAGAGTTCTAATTGAAGCTGTACTGACCGATACTAATTGAGAAAATGAGCATTGTCCCTTATTTGTTTGTAATTAAATCAATTAAAATCTAAATAAAACTGTCAGTATGAAGAGCAGAAGAAAAAATAAAGTCTGAAAAAAATATAACTGGATGGTTTTAAACCCATTATAAAGCTGAAAATAAATGGTCATAAAAGGTCAAATGCAAATACCCATGGTAGTATGTTTAGCAAAATAATCTTGCAGATCATTGCTATTTTTTTTTTTATTTATAATCGTTTCACCTTGAGCAAGGCATTTCACTGCCACTATTGCGCAGGGGGTTACATAGAGGGGAAAGTGGTGAGAAAGGATGGTTAGATATAGGAAATATCAGAAGGAGGGTGATAGACGGGTAATGATACCGAGAATGAGGGTTGGGTAGATGGTGAGAGTGTTGGGAGAATAGATGCAAGTTAGTGTGATAGGAGGTGTCTATTGACCTTACATTTAAACTCCTGGAGATTGTAGCTGTCGGGAAAGCAGACATGTGGAAGGGAATTCCACAGGTGGGAAGCACGAAAAAAGAAGCTGTTGGAGTAGAAATTACGGTTACATCTTATCAGTTTTACTGTAAAAGGGTGGGACTTAGTTGCTAATCTAGTATCTCGTGTAAATTCGTACCTAGGCGGCACCAATGATCTAAGTTCATTGGAGCAGAAGCTGTGAAAGTATTTATAGAAGAGGCACAGGGAAGCCACGTCATGCCAGTGGGAGAGTGGTTGCAGCTGGTCTGCCAAGTCAGTATGGATCACGTTACAGATTCTCCGCTGTATTTTGTCAAGAAGCCTGAGGAGAGTAGCAGGGGCACCCGACCAGATGTGGCAGCAGTATTCAATACATGGGCGGATGGTAGATTTATATATGTGCAGGATAGATTCAGACGGGAAAAACTTCCAGGCCCTGCACAGAGAACCGACTTTCATAGCGGCGGATTTGGCAATGGATTCAATATAGTCATTCCATTTGAGGTCCGCTGAGAGTGTAAAGCCAAGGAGGTGTAGTGTTTTACTCTTTGGGAGGCAAGCCTGTTCCATGCTAATGGGAGGTAGATGCGGTTGTCTATGGTGGTTAGTTGATAGCAGCTTCATTTTAGAAGCATTGAAATTTACGAGCCATTTCCTACCCCAGTCCACTACGGATTGGAGGCCCTTTTCAAGCTCGGCAGCGAGGTTCGCTTTGTCGCCCACACCGGGTTTTTGATCGAGGCGAGAGTAAATTGTGGTGTCATCGGCGTACATGCCTACTTGGGATCTAATGGCATCGGGGAGATCATTAATGTAGATCAGAAAGAGCGTGGGACCTAGGATAGAGCCTTGAGGGACGCCCATGTTCATATGGTAGTTTTGGGAGGCATGTCCATTTAATACTACTTTCAATGTGCAGTTAGAGAGGAATGACTGGATGAGGTCAAACAAATGTCCAGTTATACCGTAGCTCCGCAGTTTGCATAAAAGGCCAGCATGCCATACTCTGTCGAATGCTTTGGAGATATCCAAGACAACGGTTCAGGCTTCGCCATTCTTGTCAAGAGCCTGGTATATGTACTCGGTAATGGTCATTAGCATATCAGCAGTAGACCTGGTGAAGCGAAAACCGTACTGTTTGTTCAAGAGAAGCCTGTGGGCTGTGAGATGCTGAATCACCTTGGCATTGATAATGGCTTCGAAAACTTTGCCAAAGATCAGAAGGAGACTGATAGGGCGGTAATTAGCGGGGTCTGAGGGTTCGCCAGTATTCTTAAATATAGGAAATACAGAGGACTTCCAACAGGCAGGAAAGCAGGAAGCAGATAGGCAGAAGTTATAGAGTTTAGAGAGGACAGAGAAGAGTTCTGGGGCACATTTCTTCAGGACTATGATTGGGATTCCGTCCCTGCCGCTCACTTTGTGAGGGTCAAGTTTTGAGATTATCTTAGAGACCAGCGAGGGTGTAATGTGGACGTTATTCAGTTGAGCCTTAGTTCTAGGTGGGAAGTCAGGTGTAGGTACTCCTGACGAGTCCAGTGTCGAATTGGTGGAGAATCTACGAGCAAAGCATTCAGCCTTGTCCGTTGGGGAGTTGAGAACCTCAAATTCATTGATTAGTGGGGGTATTGAAGTGTTACTCTTGTTGAATAATGATTTGATCTTCAATGAGAGTCCCATGCTTATGGCTTTGTACTGAAATTAATACTACTGTCCTAAAAATGGTAATAATTAATATTTAATACCAGATTTGAATTTTAATAACACCAGATTTTAATTTTTAATGGGAATTAATATTTTGATAAAATGATCAAATTTGGTCACCACAAGTGATGCAGTAAAAAATGGCTAAATTTGGAGCCTCATCATGGTGCAATGGTTAGCAAACTGCTACAACCAACCATTATGGCTGAACAGTGAAATTGATCCATTTCTTGTTTCTTTTTTAGTGGATTGCCCACACACACACAACTCCAGTTGAGATAGAGTTATTGTAAACTCTGCAATTCTTTTATTAACTGCATAGTATGTGATTCACTAGGGTTACATACTGTTTTTGTCCTTCACCTAGGCTGGTTGCTACCAAGGCAATAGGACTCAGTCTACTCTGCTATTTCTTCAATTCTTCTTCCCCAGCTAAGAAATGGATTCATGCCTTTCCCAAGATTATTTGAGACTGACAAAATATGTTGTGAAAATTTCATACTATCTTTGAGCATTAAAAAAAAAAATCCATTTTGTGCATTTCACAAATTTTATTTAATCACCTTCAAAATACTTCCCTTGGGAGTTTATACACTTCTCGCAGTGATTCTGCCACTGCTGGTAACACCCCTCAAATGTCTTATTTGAAATGTTATGCAGCCTCACCATCACTTTTCATAATGATTTCCTCCCATGAATCAAATTACTTCCCTTTCAGCATCGTTTACAAATTGGGAAAAAGCCAGAAGTCACACTAGTGCCAAGTCGAGAAAATAGGGAGGCTGTTGCACAAAGTGATGCTTTCAGGGAATCTTGGAATAACCAAGCAAATATTGCTGAAACTCTCCACATGCACAAATCCTTTTAAAAAGAAATGCACTGTTCCTGTCAGTCAGTTAAGTGCCATACGTGAAACATGCTTGGGTGATCATGTCTCAAAAGAGACATTACTGACTCGGCAGAAAATTATCCCACAGTAGGTGCCATTGCTTTCTGCGGTAGACTGGTTAAGCAGCCAAGGCTATAGAACCCAATCTGTCCTGTTATTTAACCCATAACTGGAAGGAAGAGACAGATTAATACCTTTCCCAAGGGTATTTGCGCGTAAGTGAATACAATGAATTCAACTGGAATTCGAACTTGGCTCCCTGGTTTCTCATTCCGAGCCGATATCCACTGTACCACAACATACATCCTCCTGTACTTATTCTTATTTTGTGAACAATTTCATGAATTGCTACATGATAGTCTTTCATGGCTATTCACCAAACTTTCTCAGTCAGCTCCTTGTTTTAACTTGTAAATCATCTGCCTGAGTGTGCCTTGCTATTTGAGGTGTGGCCAGGTTTGAAGCAGTTGTACTACTCCCTGACCTGAGTTTAATCCATGGCATCATCATCAAATGCCTACTGAATCTTCTTGATTGTTTGAGCTTGAGTATCACCAAGTTTTTTTTTATGCAATATCTCTGTTCAATGTGTTTAGTCATCTTGCATGAAAATGAATATCTGATAAGCATGCACTACATGTCTGTGTGTCCTGGGCAAGAGGATAAACTACATCTGGCAGCAAGACTTCTTATGGAGAGATTTTGAGGAGCATAGAGCCATCTCTTAATTGCTATTGTTCTCAGGTTTATTCTGACCTGGGGTGGTAGAAACTGTTAGGGCTCTAAGTATGGGTAAATAGTTAACCCCCACCCACCCAAACTGGAGTCAATACACTATGAAAGCCTAAAAATAGATTTTTATAGTAAAAATACCAACAGTACTTTAAAAAAAAAAATAAAATAAAATACCAACAATACATTTGACTCTCAACAAAAACCCTCTTAACAAAACGTCAATAAAACCTGATCTACAAACAGATTTCTTACAAAGAATACATATTCTATTCGTATGAATCCATTGTAAAAATCTTGACAGCATTAAATAACCCACTGAAATTTCTGTGCTGTAAACCAAAACAAATTCTCTCTCTCTCTGTCTCTCTGTTCAATTTATTCCTCTCTGTAGCATGCATTTTTGAAAAAAAAAAAATTACCAGCAATACATTTTTTAAATAAAAATATTACCAGCAATATACTGAACAAAAAACCTTTACAAAAATATGTCAGTAAAACCTGATCTACAAATTGATTTCTTACAAAGAATACATATTCTTTTCATACAAACCTATCCTAAAAATTATGTCGGCATTAAAAAAATCCATTGAAGCTGATATGCCATAAAACAAAATAAACCAAAAAAACCTCTTCATTCAATCTCTTTGACTATCTCTTTCTCTTTATAGCAATATATTTTTGAAAAACACTCTTGACAAAACCCTCTTTACAAAAATACATCAATGAAACCTAATCTACAAATTGATTTCTTACAAAGAATACATATTATTTTCATACAAACCTATCCTAAAAATTTTGTCTGTATTAAAAAATCTATTGAGGTTGATATGCCATAAAACAAAATAAACCAAACCAAATTATTGTCTGTACTCTAGGCATAAAAGCTGGGAACTGGCACAGCCTACCAATGCAAAAATTCTCACACATACAAGTTAACTATGCTAACAGTTTCTTTTCTTGCACTTCTTGCTTGTGGAACTCCCTTCCAGCTCTATGCTTTTCAGCCAACTATAATCTGCATCAATTTAAAAGCAATGTCAACCGCTATCTGATGGCCTGATTATTCTTCCTCTGTTCTCACTCCTTAGCAACATTCTCGTTTTTAACTCTCCCACACCTAGTAACCCCGCCTTGTGTCTCAGTGGCTTTATGCACACATGCCAAGTTTGATATCAATTTCTTTGAACATTTAATTTCTAAATGGTACAAGAATTTTCATGATAAACAAGGTCTTTCATGAAACATCAAAGAAAGAGATCAGGAGGGGTGATGTCTGGGGAGTTGGCCAGCCAACTAAATCAGATCATAACATTCAGTCCACTTTCTGGAAAGTTTTCCCCATGTTACCAACAAACATAATGTCCATAATGAGATAGCACTCCATTTTAATAAACTTTCTTCCCAGAATCTGAATGCAACTAATGATCTTACCTTGTATATTGGTTATCTATGACCAGAAATTTTCATTGTCCACAACGAGTCAATTTTTAAAAGTGAAGAATTAGAACTGATTGATTTGTTTTTTTGCTTGTCAACCCTTCATAGGTTATTTAAAGCCAAAACATTTCAGATTAGTGAAATATTGCATTTTAAGAATATTTTGGAAATAACAATGATCTTTCCAGATACATGTCCTACTATTTAACCCATAGCTGTGGGAAGAACAGATGCTGAAAAATTAAGATGCTTCACTATAGAGAAAAAAAGAAATGAACTCAATTTTTCTCAAAACTCACTTGGATGAATTCCTTTTTCATGTTATGTACTTTGTTCTTTTCATTGTGAAGAATTTCAATAAAATGGTCAGTCATATCAGTGGATTGGATGTTCTGGAAACCTGCTTCTTCCAATTCCTTGAAGGTAAAAATTATAGATATATGAGTAACAATCAGTATATTAACAAATTCTCACAGAGATTATTGCAATAATATAAAAATACTTTTGTCCTTGTGCACCAAATACAAATGCTCTCATGAATAAATTGTTTCCCCACCACCAGCATAGTGTTTATTTATTATGGTTTAAACATGTGACCCTTGCCCAAGCTTTCCACAGACCAGCCAAGGATCATCCCATGTTGCATTCTAATTCTCAAGCTTGTCTGTATTCACCAAAAGCTGAAAAAAAGACATAATGCATGCTCACAAAGGTAACATGATGAAAGAAATGTGATGTCAAGATACATGAATGCAAACCCAGTTACCCATATATATATATATATATATATATATATATTCAGTCTGCTTGTCTGGATGGGTGGGTAGATGATACTTGGGACAAGTTCTGCTATGTCAGCTCTTTCCTCTATCAACTCCTTATTCATCTATTCATCCCAATGTGGTGGCTAGTAATACAATATAGCGGCTTTGAAACCATATCCATTTCCCACCAAGAGTAGACCTGAACACTTCCATCCCAAACATAACTGTTAATATAGTCCAGCACCTGGAATACCCTATATCCTGTTTTGTTGCCACTTGATCTTTGAAAATTCCATTTACTTCTCATTTCCCTTCAGTTCAAGTGGATGTCAAACTTCGAAAAAGAACCATCTGCTGCTCTATCAAACAGAAACACTTGAAATCAAGATAAATCTTCTTTGTGGCCATCCAGAGTATCACAATGGCACAATTTTTATTTTTCAAATAATTTTTCTCTGAAGCATGAATATTTTATCTCATGTTTATTACACCTTTAGAAAAAAGGGCCAGCTGAATGTTTATTTGAACTGGCACACTTATTTTATAAGCTGAAAAATTACCATCAGTCTTACTATTGCAGGCAGTACTTAAAGTTGGTACAGAAAAGCAAATCTAAAGTGGGGGAAAAGAAAAAGTAGCAATTATCAAGGAATAAAAATTCCTCTTTACTAAACTGCATTATACATTTTTTCTTTTGACGTATCTGGATTTTAAAAAGATAAAAAAAAAAAAAAGAGCTGGTAATTTTATTCTTTAGCTGTGACATTAGTCTGCATTAAATGAAAGCACAAGAAAATATCACATTAGAGAGAAAATTGTAGTAATCACTATAATTAAGAATAAATCCTGTCTCATCATTTTAAATCATTTTTATACTGACAAATACTTTGTTTCTTGCTAAAAACATTCACATTTTTCAGACTGTTTAGTAGGACTAAAGGTTGTCTGCATTTTATTGTGGAATGAGAGATTAGTACACCAAGTTCAAATTCCAGGTAAAGTCATTGCGTTTACTTTTGCACAAATACCCTTGGCAAAGGGTATAAATATAAATTTTGTAGACTGGGGTCCCTAAGCCTTAGTGGATAAGAGAAAAGAAGTCTTGAGTTCAAAACCAGTTGTGTATGGGGCCAGCAACAATTTACCATGGAAGCCAAAGCAAGGGAGTCAGTAATTAAGTAAAGTTTGTCGTCATCTAAAGTGTCATGGGTGATGCACCTATTGGCGAATGATCCAAAATCAGGGAAGAATGGCACAGAAATGGTTTTCTTGTTTCAAGGAGCAGAAGTTTGAACTCACAAACTCTCCATGTTCCGACCCGTTCAGTTTGACGAGAACCAATTACATACACCGATTAAAGAAGAACTGTACTAGGCCCTCCTTGAGAATTGGCTCGGAAGCTTTCATGTTTCTGTTGTTCATCATCTTCACACAATGGTACATGGGTGCCACACGCATTGACCGAGAGAAATAAATTCCAGCACTTCTCCACTTTTTATTGTATTATTACCGGGGAAGAAAAATGGTTTTCTTTCCATGAAGATGAACAGATCTAATCTAAACTTTATAAATGGAACTTTGTCTCTGTATGTGTCCGTTACCTATAGACTCCAAAACGGCTGAACCGATTTTCTTGAAAATTTACACAGTTGTACTATAAGCGTCTGCGAGTGTTCTTAGCTAGATTTTGTGTCAAGGTATCCCTGATAAATATCGAAAATCGATAATCGAAAAAAATCGGGTTATAGATGGAGTGGTCCAATTTTAATCAAATTTGATACACTCAGACAAAGACATAAAAAAACAATATTCAAAAGTTTCAAGGTTGCAGAAAATCGATTATATATATATATATATATATATATATATATATAAAAGACAAGATGTTTGTGTGTGTGTGTGTGTCTGTTTATCTGCCTGTATGTATTTTTTCAGCCCTTTTATTTTAGTTTTTGCTTCGGGTTTGGCTCTAAGTAGGTATAATTGTAGTTCTTAGTCTCAGCCATGATACCATTTACTCAGAGGACTTATTTAGCCTTCAAAATTCAGTTTACAACAAAAAAAACTTATTTGATATCGATACCAGGAAATCAAAATTTGACTTACATCCATTCATTTTTCTTTCAGGCTACGGTTTAACTTTAACTGGAAACAACGATTGCTTTTTAGTCTTTCGTGCCAACGTCCAAAGAGTCTGAGCTCCAGGACCATGGATTAGTTTTAAAGCTTTCATTACACCTGAGCAACACCGGGCTATACTGCTAGTTCTTCATAAATCCATTTAAATAAAAACTGTAGCACTAATCTTCTTTGGGAATGCTAAACCAAAATCCCATATTTTCAAATTTTTATGATTTACTATGTATCCCTAAGTTTTAGCTATTCTATAAGTGCGCCTTAAAGTAAAAAGGTCAAAAAACACAGGGCTGGGCACATCAAATGCCAGAAATGTAAATTTAAATTTTAGCACACCTATGTCTACAGTATTGCTCTCAATGTATAATTATAGCTAACATTTTGTTTATATTTTTATCCCCTCCCAGATTAAGTCTTAATGACAAAACATTATATACAATTTTTGCATTTCAGCTTTCAATTGTCAAATATTAGTCTAATATATAATTTATATATCATTTCTTCCACATTTTTCAGGTATTCGAAAAAATAAAAAAATACAATAATTTATATATATATATATAAATTATTATTAGTTTTAAAATATTTATTTTTTAATGGATGCTTGTATAAGAGTGGATAGTCCTTATATATATATATATATATATATATACACACACACACACACACATATATGTTGTAATTTTGTTATTACAATGGTTTATAAAAGCATAATATCACTACACAAAAATTTTAATGTTTCAGAACAATACTTTTCTTCTTCAGATATGTTAAAATGGTATGAAAATGTAACCTCACTGCTTTGTGTAAGATTTTATTTTAACATATCACC
Organism: Ascarosepion bandense; assembly: GCA_037127315.1. Taxonomy (NCBI): domain Eukaryota; kingdom Metazoa; phylum Mollusca; class Cephalopoda; order Sepiida; family Sepiidae; genus Ascarosepion; species Ascarosepion bandense. Next base: position 2,043,446 of record JBBBDQ010030258.1, on the reverse strand, counting down.
TGAAGAAGAAGAGTAGTGTTCTGAAACATGAAAATTTTTGTGTAGTGATATTATACTTTTATAAACCATTGTAATAAAAAACTTTCAATATTATGCTCTACTCTGTATCGAGCACTCTTTATAAAAGTTAATGCTTGAACAGGGGGTTTTAATCTATGTATTCTTCCACTTTCTTGTAATATATATATATATATTGTCATCCGTAGACAGATCTGTTTCACCGTATCACAGCTCATCAGTACGGTTAGACTGATTGCTTTTTTACCCAGGATTGAAACCCGACCGAAATGGCGTCAGTCGGCAACTCTACCCCTGGGCTATGGGCGTTTGGTGGAAGGAGGCAGACTTTTTAGTGCATATCATTATACGCGCCCAATAGCTAGAATTAAACAGAACATAATTTTTATTGACCTTAATCATTTTTGAGAAATCTTATTTGGAAAATCTCTAATTTCTGGCAGAAATCAAACCTGCATACTCCAAACATCAGAGAGATGCTGTCGTTAAATTCTACGTGTCTTACCACTAGACTAAAAAAGACATCATGGAAGACAAAATTCAATTTAACCATTAAATAGATGTTTTCCTGATTTCTTATTGAATGATTAATATCTGCTCTATGTTAACTTGAAATACACTATTTACATTGTTCAGACTACTATCCTCATCTTTACTGCCATATTTACAAAGTTTTGGCCATTGTATTCCCTCTCCTCTCACTGTAATCACCAGTGGCAGTACTGCCTCGCTTGGGGTGAAAGGATTATTTAAAAAAAAAAAAAAAAAAAAAAACAAAGAAAAAAATACCCTTACCTGGCCATATTTTTCCACTGGTATGAAAATGTAACCTCGCTGCTTTGTGTAAGATTTGAACTGGTCACTATGACTACCAACACTACAGCAGTAATCGGTGATCAGAAGACGGCCACCAGGTTTCAACCATTCCTACAAGGGATTAAAACATCCATAAAAGCTATAGAATAAGAACCAACCATACATACTTTACCTACTTTGACCTTAAAAAAATCTTTATAATGGCGATTGTTTGACTCTTATTCTCCTGGCATCAGTTTAAACTGAAGCCTTCTCTTTCTACATGAGATCTGATCAAAAAGTATCAGGACTGCTGCTATATTAATGGAGATAAAATACACAGAGTGAAGGCACTCAGCACATATTGACCTTGAATTCTGTTGTACATACACACTAGGTTATAACATTCTCAATCACTTCTGTTCTTTATACCAGTGTAGAAAAACAGACGTAGTTTAAGTGGTGCATTTTGAAGTGTCATTTATATTTTTAAATTGAATAAATACAAATGCTGGAAGTCGTATTGACTATGTACGAGGATAGTGTCGATGTGTGTTGTGGTGCAGTGGATATCAGCTTGAAAGAAGAAATTGAAGAGTCGAGTTTGAATTCCAGTTGAATTCGTTGCATTCATTTATGCACAAATACCCTCAGAAAAGGTATTAATACATCTCTTCTCCCTCCAGGACAGAGTAGGTTCTATAGCCTTGGCTGGCGACCAGTCTATTGCAAAAAGTAATGGCAACCTACTGTGAGAAAATCTTTTGCCAAGTAAGTCATGTTTCTTTTGAGATATGATCACCTATGGCACTTAACTGACTGACTGACTGACTAGGGTAACAGCTTTGTACCTTTGCAAAGGTATTTGAGCATAAGTGAATGCAATAAATCCAACCAGAGCCCATTTTGAATTCCAGTTGAATTCTGTTGCATTCACTTATGCGTTAATACCCTTGGAAAAGGGTATTAATCCATCTCTTCTCTCTCAAGCTATGGGTTGGACAGCAGGACAGTTTGGATCCTACAGCCTTCACAAGCAACCAGTCTACCGCAGAAAGAAATGGCAACCTACTACGGAAAGATTCTCTGCTTGGTCAGTCATGGAGTGAAAGAGACATGATCACCTAAGTGTGTATCACATATGGCACTTACATTACTGACTACAGTAACATGTATCAGCAATGTGCCATGACACATTTTTCATTTTTTCTTTTATATACATTAAAGAATGTAGGGTTGGAAATTAATTATTTGTGATTTGTAAAAAGTGGTCTAATGTTTCTAGATTTCTTGTGGTGCTTGCTAATACTGTCTAATATCATTTTGTTTGGACAAATGATATATAAAGTCTGCGCGAATAAGTGGTTGTTGTGTAACGTATATAAAACACATATTGCTTATTAAAATGCATATTTATTATTTTTTCCAGTTGAGATAGACAAATTCATAAACAATCATCATTAAATGCTCCATATATGTAGCCTTGTACCAGACTAATCTAAGCTTAATGAATACTTATAAGGCATAACAAATATTACTGTCTTCTATGTGCCATTGTAATTCAGGATATGGCTATATCTTCAACTGTCTCTTTCTGATTCAAAGTATAATTCTCCTTTGAATTTCATTTTCTTTCAAAGTTCCTCATTGCTTACATGTTCCTGTCCATAGTATTCTCCGCATCCTTCTGCAGCCTCAAGTCTTCTCTTCATCTGAGATTATATAGCAGTTGATCTCTTCTTTGTTACTAATGAAATCTTTTTTCTTAATACTTAGCATTTGGAAGGCATATTTTACTATTCCAGTGTGTCTTCAGATTTCAGTGTCACATTTTCTGTCATCATACAAAAAAAAAACACCTTGTGATGAGTAGTCTACATAATTCATATGTTCTTCAGTAATAAACATGAGGCTTGTAAGTACTCAGTGGATTAGGCAAATATCAAAATAACACTGTATTTCTAAAGGACTTGGCAAAAATTGGTCTTACTCCCAATGGCTTTTGCAATAAGAATTAACGTACTTTGTAGGTGTTTGCTGAAATAAAATAATGAATATCTGCCATTATAGTTCAGTTTAGTAATCATTGTATTTTAATTACATACAGGATTCATGTTTGATCTTATTTCTTTTATCAAAAATGAATTTAGAAACAAGTCTACATACATAGAACTTCTTGAACAATGCCAACTTGTCCTTGATATGAATAATAGTATCTCGGCTGTATATGACATCGAAAGAACAGGGATCGAAATGTCGCTTTGTTGCATCAGCTATTTCAAATTGTACTTTCTGGAAATCAAACAAAAGAAAATTGTAATACATTCAGAGATTCATAAAATGTAAGAAATAAAACCAAAAAAAAACAGTTCTAGAAAACCGAGTAATGCTGTTTATATAAAAATTTCCAAAAGACTTTTCTTATTATTATACCTAGCTTCAAACTAGATTACTTTCTGATTCACTCTATACCAAAACATGTCAGCTGGCTATGACTGCTAAAATGTCACTTCCTGTGCAGGGCATCAAGCATCACATCCAGCTACATAAATAATATATATATATATATATATATATATATATATATATATATATGTGTGTGTGTGTGTGTTCTGATAATGCTTAGTACCAAGATTGTTGTTTTTTTCAGTGGGTTACTGATAAAAAGATATTTTAGTAAGCAGGTTTTTTGGTCATAAAGTGCTCAATATCAAGATAGAAAGAAAGCATTGATAGGATTAATGTGGAGACTGCCCTGTTAAGCATCAAATTTCTCCACATTAATCTTATATATATATATATATATATATATATATATATTAATTATATACATATATAATTAATGTGGAGAAGTTTGTCATTTAGTGCTGAGCAGTGTTTCAAAGTTCTTTTAGTTTCTTGTTGACTGTTGCAAATATGTTTTTAAAATTTTAAAATGAATTATGCTGAATAAATTTCTTTAAAGTTAGGCCATCTTCTTATGTTCTTATTTATTTATTACCAGATTACATAATAAAATTCTAATTTGTACATTCTGGTGAGTGGAATATACATTCCTGGCATAAATAGGTCATGACTATGAGCTTTTAGTGAGCAACCACCTGCCGTATGCAACCAGTTTTTGATGGCAGTAGGGGTAGTTGCATACGACAGATTCCACTGTATTTGATAGAGTCAGTTGATGGTTGCAAGTTCCTGGGAATTATCATATAAAAAAAGAGAAAATATGTGGTGGGTCTGAGTGCTTTTCATTCATCCATGAATTAAAAAAATCAGAAACTTGTACACTAGTTTCTCCCCACAAAATTTTTCAGTGAGAATTTTTGCCTTTTATTGAAATTGCAAAAGGATTGCAAGACACACTTCACTCTCTCTTTCCCTGATAACTAGTTGGTAAAGCTTCTCTACAGCAGTCAATACAGATAGTGTTGTGCTATTTGACACTATGACTAAAAACATTTTTTGTGAAAATAAACCTAGTTTGATTTTCATGAAGCAGCAGAGACATTTCACTTTGGTATAGAGCCCCCATATTCATTAGGAACCAAAACCGGCCGCAAATAGTTAGAATCAACCAATACTTGTAGCCACTCTAAAAGTGCTTATGAGTACTTATTTGGATTGTTAACCCCACCCACATGCCTTAAACTTTCATCCTAAATACTATAGAAATATTTAATACCATTTTTAAAACATTTTGGAAAATAGTACTGTATTGGTGACAAACACTTAGCACAAATTTTCTTTCATTCATCACGCATTTTAATTATACACAGATCAATATAACTATTGAAAATACTGTATAAAATGTGTAACAAGACATAAAATAGTGTATAAATTTTAAAACATTTTCTAAAATCAGAACTGTGATGGTGCCCCGAGACTTAGCATAAATTTTCTTCCATACATGCAATAAACATTTTCTTTTACACATACATAGGTACAACTATTGAAAATAACAAAATATGTATGTGGACAGTAATAACAGACAAAAACAAAATACTTAATAATTCTGTTGCTTAGGCTTCTTGCCAGAAGCCTTAGAAGAAGCTGGACATTTAGGTGCCATCTTAGGGTGTGTGTAAAAGGAACAAACACAAAAGCAAATTCACAATGGTTTACAGAACACAATACTAGTGAACTAGTCAGGTCTACAGCTTCCACAAAAGTGGCCGAGTGTTTTGCATATTAACCAAGGGGCGCTAGTCTTTTATCACTCAATAGCATTTGAGTATTAGAGCAAACATACTTGCACACAAACACACACACACAACTGTTGCACCAGTTTTAAGACATTAACTGTATGCGTATGCAGCATGGTACTTCCTAGATGTAAAGGTCTGAACTGGTAAAAATAAAAGGAATGTATCCTGTCTGACTATTTGCAATGAAAATAACAATATTTTTAGAAGTTTTGTCTGCAGAAAAGAGAATGCAGGGTTGAAAATAATTCATTGCCCACTACGCTGCTTAAATGTTTGAAATTGTGAGTGATATCTGTGACCGTCATATAAAACAGTCTGTCATTTGTGGGAATGGAAGTGTTCTCTTGTAATTTCGCCTGGACAGAAACAGTGTGGAATAATTGGCTACAATACAGAATATATGTCTGAGATATAAAAAAAAACAATACCTGAATAAGGTTAACTTCTTGACAGCGTTGGTGTGCAGTTAAAATCATATTAGTAGAGAGATCAATTCCGACAACTTCTGCACCATAAATCTGTAAAACAATAAAAGATAAAACAATAATCTTTAATAGAGGAGGAGTAACACACCAACCAATATTCACCTTGATTTGATATTTTCAGATACAGCAAAACCAAGAAAATTGTATCAGATTTCTTAAAAAAGAATTTGCGTCATCTAATACACTGTATTGTCATTTGAGGGCTCCAATCTGCGTAGAATGTTAAAAATATCACCTCCTCAAATTTATAGACAAATTCTACTGGGATTTGTTCCTTATCAATATAAATGAACTACTTTTCAGTCTCATCCCCATATTTTTTTGTTTTTGAAGTCACAAAGCTATAAGCACTTAACTGTATTCCTTTTGTGTGTGAATGCAATTCTTACTTTGTGAACTTTTTGCCTTACTATTGCTGCTTTGCCTACTTTTGACTAATGTTTGTTTCGTACTGTTTTTCCCTGTTCTTTTTCGTCCATTTTTACTGTTTATTAGAAACTCTGTCAATTCTGTTTGTTGAGATTTTGCCAATTAAACTTAACTATGGTCAATTACTTCACATCAGTAACCTTTTTAATTATAAATGTATATATGAAAACTTAATATCAGTCAATCAAGAGGCATACATGATACACACTTGGGAAACCATGTCTCTTTCAATCCATGACTGTTTAGGCAGAAAATTTTCCTGCAGTGGGTTGTAATTTCTTTCTTCAGTAGACTAGTTGCCAACCAAGGTTATAGAACCCAAGCAAGCAAATGAATGCAATGTATTCAACTTGAATTCAAACTCATCTTTACCAATTTAATTCTAAAGTTAATTTTCTGTTCAACTTCATAATTTTATTGCAAAACTAGCAGTATAGCCCGGTGTTGCTTGGGTGTAATGAAAGCTTTAAAACTAATCCATGGTCCTGGAACTCAGACTCTTTGGACGTTGGCACAAAAGACTAAAAAGCAATCGTTGTTTCCAGTTAGAGCGAAATCGCAGACTGAAAGAAAAACGAATGGAAGTAATTCAAATTTTGATTTTCTGGTATCGAGATCAAATAAGTTCTTTTTGTCGTAAACTGAATTTTGAAGGCTAAATAAGTCCTCTGAGTAAATGGTATCATGGCTGAGACTAAGAACTAAAATTATACCTACTTAGAGCCAAACCCAAAGCAAAAACTAAAATAAAAGGACTGAAAAAAATACAGATATACAGGCAGATAAACAGACACACACACACAAACATCTTGCCTTTCATATATATAATCGATTACTGCACTATTGTACGAACTGCAACCTTGAAACTTCTGAATATCGTTTCTTATGTCTTTGTCTATGAGTGTATCAAATTTGAATAAAATCAGATCACTCCTTCTATAACCCGATTTTTTCGATTATCAATATTTATTGGGGATACCTTGACACAAAATCTAGCTAAGAACACTCGCAGACGCTTATAGTACAACTGTGTAAATTTTCAAGAAAATCGGTTCAGCCATTTCAGAGTCTATAGGTAATGGACACACACACACAGAGACAAAGTTCCATTTATAAATAAGTTTAGATCGGGGTTGCCAAGACTGCATGAGAAGCCACAGGGAAGTTATATATTTTCCATAAGAATTCTTATACTTTCCTTTTTACACCTGCTATCAACACTGTGTCATCTACATATGTTGTCAAGATTGTGGCCACCAACAATGAATCTATGCTACAGTGGTGAGAAAATGAATGAAGACAAGATGCCAAGTCAGGACCAATAAAACTTGTAGATTCTTCTTCAGATTTTATTAGTTTAAACTCAAATAATGTAAGCACATATGAGTTACTCACACACAACACAGACTTAAACACATACATACTGTATACAAAGTCACACAAAGCGTGTGACGGACATAGCATCAACACTTCTTTCATATATTTTTGAAGTATATATTTAGCTTTGTTAAAAATTTTTATATAAGTCACAAAAATAAATTTATTCATTAAAAAATGTTTAACTAATGCCAAATATTTAGAAATCATTGGGTTAAAACAAAGAATGAATAAAGATATGAGTGAGGGATGAAAAGGTCAAAGGCTGACTAGGAAAAGTGATGCTGGAAAATCTTGCATGCTTTATTAATTCTTATTAATAATAATTTATTCTTATAGCTGCATTTTTTTCTCTTCAGATAAACTGACATATGACTGTTCAAAGAACACTATTCATCCTGTTGGTTAAAAAAATCATCACCAACAAATGACATCATCACTGCAATATTGGTTTCTAGACAAGTGTTTTTCATGTTAGATAATCAAACCAGTAGAATGGGGATGATGATCAACCAGTTCAAAGCCACAGTCATGCATAGCACCCATTAAAACCAAGGGCTTGTGTGCTGGAGCATTGTTCCAATGAAGCTGATATGTCCCAGAAAGGGATATACATATATATCTTTCGAGGTAGTTAAGTGGTTATGGCAAATGTAACTGGGTAGGATAATTTAGTACGTAGACAAATTAGACAGTACTCATTGTATGCAGTATCCTGAGACATAGGCATAGTCAATAGCCGTAGACCTCTAGTGGAAGATCTCTTCACCTTTGACACCAGCCAATCACATTCAAGTGAGCGGGAACCAAGGTGTATACATATTTATTACCTATTCATTATATCAGAAACAAAACCCCTTTCATTAGTTTTCCTAGATATTTGGTCATGATAGCCTGTGGTGGATAGGAAATTAAGAATCCAAAGCAACTTTCGTCTTCACTTTTAAAAAAATTTGCAATGACATACGAAATCCTGATTTTAAAAAAAGGATTGACCATGTGCTTAAAGAAAAAGTCGAAACCGTATTTTGTGAGTAGATATTAGATTGATTTTCTGACCAATAGAAGCAATTTACAAGACTAAAAAGACTTAGCGATCCAGTGCAAAAAAAACTAAATGACTATAAAAGGCTTCAGTCAGTGTCAGCCAGACAGTCAGATGGGAGCAACAAGACAGCACACTAAAATATAATGGGAGAAACTTCAAGTCGACCCGGACGTAAGGTCGCATTGTATATTTATTCTCTTTTTCCTTCTTATGTGCTGATTCCTTTTACTTCTTCTTCTCCATTCAAAGACGTTCCTATCAAACAAATACTCATACATACATACGGACCCATAAACTCTTTCCAACAAATTACTATTATGAACATTTCTACAACTTTTAATACCCTTAACTTTTTAATTGAACATTAATTTCTGCCAATTCTTTTTATTCTTTTCTTTAATAAATTTCTATTGCAACATACAAAATGTATATTTTTATTCTTCCACTATTCCATACAATCTGCAACCTTCTGTTGCCAACAACCTTCTGATGATTACAAATAAATCTGTAAACTGTAGGGAGTTCGATTATGTATGACACAAGGCCAAATCAATAAACATTAACCATCTCCTTATAGCTTCAAGCCTTTCATAACTGCCTCACCATTGGTGTGGCATATTTTGAAATGTGTCAATAATCTTAGTGCCTTTTGTATCCCAAAAAACTGAGGTGATCACCTTCCCTGCAGATGAAAAAAAATCTCGATCTTATTTGAAGCAGGTGAGGAGGGATGTTTCCATTGCATGGGTTGTCTCTTTATCACTGGCTGAAAGTGATGGACCCAGCACTGATCCTGGGTTACGAAGCATTCAAGAAAACTAACTGAATCTGCCTCAAGCAATGTTAGATTTTCCTGTGATGTGCTCAGCTTGTTGTACTTTTGATCATTGAGTCAGTAGATATGGCACCCACAGAGCAGAAACCTTCATCATGCCTAGTTCATTGCACAAAATGATTTCAGCTCTTTCACAGGATATGTGAATAGCATTGGCTATTTGATTTATAGTCAATTGCCAATGTAATGACCATGATTAATGTTTTCCTCAGTGGTAATCATTGAAGAACATCCAGACCTGTTGATGAGCATGACTTTTGTTCAGTTTTCTCTTATTTTTTATTCATATCCGCTTTATCTGTAATACTCATTCTTTCTATTTCTACACATTTTTCATTGAGCCATTCCTCTTTGGCCTTTCTGCATTTGTTCCTGACTTCTTGGTGCATGCTCCTACATTCTGTGCTGTACCTTGGCATTGTTGTCTCCTTTTGATCATGTTGAGAACTTCATCTGTTATCCATTCTTTTTTTTACTCAATTTTATTTTGGGATGATCTTGATTGCTGACCTTACAAAAGCTTCCAGTTTAACAAAGCCAAATTTTGTTCATTTTCAAGAAATTATGCTAGTAGTTACTTTCAAAGTCTTCTTTAAATCGTCAAATGTCATTTTATTTGGAAAGAAACTGCAGTTATTAAGAGTTGAAATTAATGCATGCATTTCACAGCTCTAGAATCACTTTTTCATAGTCAACCTGTGAACTTTTCAGTCCACCCTGCAATTTCAAAATGAAATGTTATCATCCACAACCAAATTGATATTGATAGTATATATGAGCTTCTGGATGAAAAAAAAAAAAAACTAACAAAACTAAAATGAAAGCTTTCAGTAAATTTAGAAGCCTCTAAGTCCAACAAGTTGAAGTAAACAAGAGATTTACTAACACTACAAGAAAGTGTAAATTATTTTCTGAAGCAACTGCTTACCTGGGCCATATGGAAGGCACTGCCACCAATTCCGCAGCCAACATCCAGAACTTTTTCACCTGGTTTAATGTTCAGCTTGGCTACAAATTTCTACAAATTAAGATAAACAATCCACTTAACAATATTATACAGCGTAAACAAAATAAATGAATAGAAAATTAGAAAAACTCAGTTTTATTTAATATTACAAAATCAATGATTTCCTTGTCAGTGGGATTTAAAATAAGCCAACTGCAGCCCCTATCACCTGCAGAAAGGCAAAACACATTGAAAAAAAGGGATGGAGCAAAAGGAGCCACTTTCCAGATTCAAGCATAATGTTGACCTATAGACTCAAACATAGTAAAGATTAAAACAGATTTTAAAACCAAGCAAGGAACTATGGAGTTGGGCTAAATCCAAATATTACGAGTCTATGGTCTCTGGATAAACTACCATTTATCTCAACTTTATATATAAGAGTTAGGACCTTTCTTTTAACCATTTTTGTGATAGGTGGGGTTAGGGGCCATCATGGTAGTGGGGGAATGAGGGGGTCATCGTGGTAGTGGAAGGAATGATTATTCATTGTGGTAGTGGGGGGGGGGGATGACAGGGTCGTTGTTGTAGTGGGGGAAGAGGGGTAATATTTAACATCCAACACAGTAATCAATATTTCATAAATAAATAAGGGTCACCATAGATTTTGTTAACCTTTTAATATTTATTAAGGTTATTATCAGAAAAAAAGTTTGATAATGTAGTGAAGATAAAGAAAATCAATCACACACTTAGTTAATTATGCTGATTATCTCCAAGCATGTTTTTTCAGGAACAATTCTATTTA
>JBBBDQ010030258.1:2025000-2027500 GCA_037127315.1 Ascarosepion bandense | reverse complement strand
ACCATCATCAGCTTCCGTTTTTATTTTACAAAGGATTTTACACGATATTTATATATATATATATATATATATATATATATATATATATATTATGATAAACTATAGTTTTAAGGTATGTTATATTTATGGGTTAAGTGCTCAAAATCAGGGATAGAGCATATTAAAAGTGAACTTCAAAGTCCAATTCTCTCTCTCTCTCTCTATATATATATATATATATATATATATATATAGCAGTATCGATAAAATATGAAAGATATGAATTATTGAATATAAAACAAATTTTCTGAGCTGTAAGAATTTCCATATAAAGGGAAGCAACTCACGGTTCTTTAAAATTTCATAACTTACATGTGAACACATGAGGTTGATTAATACTTTTCCATTTTGGGAACCAATTGTCATGACGAATGTGTCATCCAAGCTACTATAGATGGCAGTTAAAAATTTGAATATTCTTTAGTTTTTGCAAAGGAGTTGCACAGTACACAATGTAAATAAAAGACGAAATGTTGTTCTCCTTAATGATAGCTCAAAGCTACATAGTTAAAGAAAAGTACAGGAAAAAAAATTGGAACTTAGTTGGTCTGTTCTACCTGCCATATTCACCTGATCTTGCATCAACTGATTATTACCTGTATTTAAAAGTTTTTTAAAAATAGACAAAACTCCATTTCCACTGTTAAATAATGTAAGGTTAATGGTAGGAGAAAATTGTTTTAAATATAATGCCTCTCTTATAGCGTAACCGTACTAATGAGCTGTGATACAGCGAAACATCTGTCTGTGGATGACTATATATATATATATATATATATATATATACACACCTCACACATACATATGTGCCTTACACACACACTTATATACACTCACAAATACACGTATACATACACCTCACGCATAAACGTATACATACACCTCACGCATAAACGTATACATACACATATACTTCTCATAAAATATATATATATACACACACATACACATATAGATGACATAATTTCAGTACTGTCTTTTAAATACTGGCAAAAACTCCCTATGAACATATGTACAAAAACACTTGGTTTCCAAGTTATAGTCTTTTCAAATATGTGCTAACCAGAATACTTTTTCTCCTACAAGTGGCACCTAACTTGCTAAGCAGTATACCAGACAACCAGTCAGATCACTTTTTTTTTTGCCGCCAACTGGACTGGACTTCCCCCTTGTTTCTTGCATGTGAAATGTTACTGGATGACTGTTGATTGGACATGTACTCAAACCAGGAGAGGGCAGATATGGTACAGTCTGGTGGATGGTAAGTAACACTGTACAAACTTTTTGTCTACCAGGAAAAGTCCCACATTGACAATGTTCCACTAGAAAAACATTTGTGAATATCCATTGCCACATCTGTGAACATGGGACCTTCAAACCTCGTACCGGTGGCAGAGGATGACCAAGGTGTACGACACCTGATGAAGGAGAGCAGATACTGGATGTTGTGCATGGTATTCCTGAAATCAGCACATAACAGTTTGGAAGGCAAGTGGCTATTCCTTATTCAAATGTCTGGAGAGTATTGTGAGAACAACAGTCGTACTCATATCATCTTCAACGTGTAAAGACGTTGTCACCAGGAGATTACCCTGCATGAGTTGTGTTCTGTCAATCATTCTTTCAGCAATGCAATGCCATTTGAAACTTTCCTTATATTCAAAGATGAAGTACAGATTACATGGGATGGCATAGTCAACTTCCATAATCATTATGTATTGGCAAAGGAAAATCCACTTGCAATTGTTCTATCAAGTCACCAACAGCTGTTCTCGGTCAACATCTGGGTTGGTGTTGTTGGTGATGCGTTATTAGGACCTCATGTAGTTCTGAACAAACTTACAGGTGATGCGTAAAAATGCTTCCTGGAAAACAGCAGGCCTGATTTCTTGGACAATGTTCTAGTGATCATTTATTGACAACTGCCCACACACTTCAGTCACGCAGCCCACATGTACGTAGATCAAAGATTTACTGATCAGTGGATAGAAAGAAGTGGACCATTTGCATGGCCTCCACATGCATCGAAACTAAGCCACTTGTATTTCTATCTTTGGGACCATTTGAAAGGACTGGTGTATTTGTCTCTGGTTCATGATGTGTATATTCTCTGCAACTGAATTATAGCAGGGTGTGAGACAATACAAAACATTCTAGTAATTTGGGAGCAGGTCCACAAGTACATGAGATGTCAATGTGATGCCTGCACTAGGGCAAAAGGGGCACATTCTGAACACTTGTTATAGGGCACTCGAAAACACTGTATATGTCAGATATGGAAAATAGACATTCTGGTTAGTATGATTCAGAAACCAAGCATTTCCAGACATATGTTCTTTAAAAAAGTTTTTCATTATTTAGAGATATATATATATACTCATACACATATATGTACATACGTCTCAGATATATATATATATATATAAACTCACACACATATATATACATACACCTTATGCAT